>PDGT01000033.1:3573777-3668598 GCA_003671415.1 Megathymus violae
ATAGCTTCCGATAAAGGCACGGAGTTTATTTCTTCTACAATGCGAGAGGTAAGTAAACTCTTAAACATTGAACAGGTATTTGCATCAGCCTATCATCATGAAAGCATTGGTTCTTTAGAAAACACACATAAAAGTCTAGGTAACTACCTTAGAATTTATTGTAATAATTGTACAAGGACATGGAGTCAGTGGTTACCGTTTTGGCAGTTTTCGTATANTGTTACTGTTCATTCTGAAACGAAATATACGCCATATGAGCTTGTTTTTGGACATGTTTGTTCTTTACCTAATAATTTAGCAAGTTCTGTTGATAAAATGTATAATTTTGATAGCTATCCCATAGAACTTAAATTTAGATTACAAAAAGCTCATCAAAATGCGAAATAAAATTTAATTAATAGTAAGTATGAAAGAAAACTAAACTATGATAATAAATTTAATCCTAAGTCGTATAAAAAAGGTGATCTTATTTTAGTTAAAAATGAAAATTGTTCAAAATTAGATAGTTTATATTCAGGTCCATTCATTGTCTTAGAAGATATATCACCGAATGTAAAAATTTTAAAAAAATTTAATGAAATGATTTTGCATAAAAATAGGACAAGACCTTACTGTTCTACTTAAAGTAATATTTTAATTATATACCCCTGTTTTTCATTGTACCTATCTCTATTCGATTGTTATTATCTTAAGAACAAAGAGTGTCATGTGTCATGTTGTGACACAGCGCTTCAATGTGTAATCGTAAGTGTAAGATTATCGTCTAGCATTACTTACATTGTATACTTAAGAGTAAGTAAAAATAAAAATAAATGTACCCATGTAGGTATTCATTTTTTTTTATATTTTCGAGGGAGGTGTAGTGTATGAAACACCTCAATATAAATCCCCTATACCTTGTTACGAGGAGCAGGATCTTTAAGTTCGTTAAACAATAAACACATATTATTCTCATGCATCTTTGATTCCGAACCCGACACCTCACCTCATCTGTTCACAAAATCTGCTATTATTAGTTTATCGGTTCCGTTAAGTGGCGGTGCCGTATCTCATGGGCCTAGAAACAAAGAACAAACAAATCACACTCATCGAGCGGTGACATAATATTTTATGGTTCTAATAACATAAAACAATGAAAAAGGGAATTGTGTTGCTCGGTGGGAACGGAATGTCAAGATATTCGATCTTAGACAAGCAAGCCAGCTAGATGTAAATGCCAGTAAAGATGATTGTATCAGAGCGTACCAAGTTACGTTGTCGTGTTAAACTGTAAAAATGGTCAAAGTATTAAAATAATTGTACGAGTGTACGGATATTATTATTCAAGACACTCCTGACAGCGGTCTCCTTATACGACGTAATGGGACAAGAGTTGGCACATTGTAAAATTGCGCACAGCACTCGCGAAGTAACTGTTCATTTTGTTCTTATATTGCATGATAAGAATAAAATACGCATACACTATACATTCTAGAATTCAGTGTCTCGAGGCTGGCATGATTACATAAGACAACACAGATGATCAGGAGCCGAACGGAAACATTTAGGTAACCGTCAAATAAATGTCTTCCTCGGCAGAGTATCAAACTCGTTTTGCTCTGTAAGCAGGGGCACTATCAACTAGGGATGTATGGATCTGACATTTCGGATCTGGATACGGATATATGAATAATATTTTACCGGATACGGTTAAGGATTTGAAATTATTTCAGATTATGTGATTGTTTCGGATAATTTAGGTTACGGAGATTAAATGATATAGGACTTGAAAAAAAGACATAATATATTTGGAAGGTTACAATTAGACTTTATTTCTAGGTATTAATGTAAAAACAATAGCCTAAAATATTAAATAATAAAACTTTTTTGTCGGATTCGGTTATGGATCGGATATATTTTTATTTCGAATATCCGTTAGTTTCGGTTACGGTTACGGAGTTCCATAACATCCCTGCTACCAACTGTAGTCGTCGTAAATGAACGTCCATTAAAAAGAACGAGCTGCTTCAGAGCTAAAATGCATGCAAAGCGATATTAACTAGTCTGGCCATAAATACTGATACAACTTTAAAACCTCCGATTTTTTTTCTGAAATTCAATTTCAAATGCATTTATATTACAATCTATGTTTACCCTCCATGCCAACTGTATATTTTTATCGCGGTTATTATTAAATTGTACCCCATTCCATAATGGGGTAGTAAAAAAACAGAATTGCAGTAATGGCCTTGCACAAGTAGGTGTGGAGCTGGAGATCATTTTTAAAATACCACAGTAGCTTGGTATCAGCCGTACTTTCGACAGATATACCAGCAATATATATTAACATTTCCTCTGTTGAAGATTGTTATTGGTATTATTATCTTTACGTGAAGCCTGCTTGGCTAGCTACCTGCCTCCTGCTTGAGTCAGCCGCCAAACGACTCGTCGTGTTCTGGCTGGGGGCTTGAGCTCCAGTACTTTCTTTTTGTGACGTATTAGTGACGCCTTTGTGTGTTACTCGTATCAATAGGCAACGGTGACCACTTACTATCAGGTGGTTCGTCTGCTCGTGTGTCGGCTATTCACATAATTAAAAAATAAAAATAAAAAATAAAGCCGGCATTGGCTGAACCCCTCTAAGGACAAAATATCTTATCACGGGTATTAAACAGTCCCGCTAGGATTCTGTCGCGTATCATCAAGCAATAACCAAGGCAGAGTACATAACATCGATATACAGGCTTAAATCAATCCGTATAGTTACAGAGAGGGGATCAAACACTCGTTGTCTCTATAGGCGAATCGATTATACAGGAATATTCTCTTTAGTGAAGAAAAATATGTCACGATTAAAGAGCCCTAAAACATGCAAAATGACAAAATGTACGCTCATATTTCTAAAGAAGCTTCGCAAATGCTCGAAAGGGTGCAACAGCGTCATCATCTTGCGATTAGTCATGGTTTGATGGAGCTTATCTTATTATGGAGTCAGAAAGTTTCATATTCGTGAAAATGGAGTGTAAGCTCCGAAGTTTCGCGAGCTGAACTTTAGCTGGCTGTACCAAGAGACCGTCGCTGATTTGAAACCTCTCCTTTTTTAAAATGTACCTTGAACTTTCCAAGAGTGCTTTGCACCTGGTCACAAGGTGCGAACAACCCAAGCCTCGCTCGTAACCGACGTTCCAGAGTTTATAAGAGCTGAAGACTGGTCCTCACCCAGCCTTGAACTGAACACTTTGGACTATAAAATTATGGTCAGTTTTAGAGGACATCGCCTGCTCTAAGCAACTTGTCGACATTAAGTTTTTTAAGAAATCTCTAGTGCAAGCAGTGGCAAAATTGTCCACGGAAGCAGTGCGTAAATACATAGATTCATGGCCGGGCACACTAAGGCCTGTATTAAAACCAAAGGTAGCCATTTCGGTTATGGCTATTTTCTATTTATTGACGGGACATAATTAAATATGTACATATAAGTTTTGTTAAGCTTACATTACTTCATAAAAAATAAATGCATTTTCAATTGTTACAGAACTGCTCGTAATGACCAGACTAGGTATACTCGTATAATTATTATATTATAATTAAGCTACTCTGACCATAGCAAAAAGTCAAAATGGCCGAATATGCATTGCGCAGCAAAAACGGATTAAAACCAGATTTACACCAGCACGCCGGGCGTCTGCACTGCAAAATATAAAATATTATTTTTCTCATGTACAAAAAGTAACAAACCGGTATAAAGCTCAACTTATGTTGAGTGACGGCTGTAAAACAATGGACATCTGTAACTGACCTGGATCTCAACGACAGTCTAATTTGCGGTCGATCACAGATGTATCACTACTCCTGAATACTAACGTGAAACGCTTCAATTGACACTTTTGTTGGCTATAACCCACTGACCAAATCGATATATGTAAAATTCATTCCCTATCACCATTCTATCATCGAATGACGCGATGCAAAGTACTCCGTCTTTTCGTGGTACACATTCCTTTAGGACTGACGGCGCGCGGTTTGCTTCGTCAATTGTTATTCGTACCACGAAGGACTGGAATAGGTTGTCTACGTCTGTTTTCCTGGCATTAAAACGCGGGTGTCTTCAAACCAAGAATGATTTGCTGTTACTAATAGTACACCGCTAGTGTAGTCAACATAAAACGACGCGGGTTGCAGGTGCATTTATCACAACCCCAGTTCACGGATTTTCAAGAGCGAGCTTCATAAAAGGAACTCAAATGTTGAATTGTCTATTTACAAGTTCAGCTGCCGTGTCATGTGATTAATACTGCAGAGTTAGGCAAATGTAACTGTATGATCGCCGGTTCAACTCTATTGTTTCCCACGTAAGAGTTATCAAGTGTCGTGGCCGGTATCGAAGGTCATAATCACGCACAGTTTTAAATGTACTTTTTTCAGTGCTACTGCAGTTTTAATAACTTATATATAAATACACCTTACTGTATAAACGATCCCTTTTTTATCCGAATCTACTTATAATTTCTTTCTTTCTTAAGAAATAGATCCTTGGAATGGTTATTCAGTTTAATGGTAACATGCGTCTTTGTTAATTGCAAGCAAAAACCCAAAAATTCTGATATAGCTGCCACTTGTATAAGCCATATCTTTTAACCATCAGCAAGGCATAAGTAGGGTACTGAAAACGACCACCGATGTATAGAGATCACTCTAATTGGGTAGCAGGTGTGACTCAGTTCTATTTATAGTTCCGTTCAGGTCGGTAATTGATAAGTGGAATCCATGTAAGTTTACATAAAATAGGTAACCAAATTGACTCACTTTCTTTATATTGAAGGACATTTGTATGTTTCTCGTGCATCACTACGCAGCGGTAACAGCCTTTCCTGAAACAAAAAAATTAAATTTGGATTTAAAAATATTTCCATAGATTGCACATCATCGGCGATGTCCAAATCCAAAAAATCATTCGCGCTTTCTTCTTGTCTTGATTTCATTTTCGCAATTTATCCGGGAGTTAAGTCTTGTACATGAAGATGTGTAATGTGCCATTCTATCCAGACATCGAGAGTTCGCAATGTAGCTAAATAGCTCAAATACTAACCGGTGATGAGTTCGTGAGATTTGTACATGTAAATATTGTTCTTGTGACTGTTCGAATTAAGAAGTAAAAAACAAAAAAAACGTATAAATACTTCCATCATCTCACCTGACATATATGCCTGACGAATAAATCGTAGACGTAGTGAATGTAAAAAGACCAACAGTATCAAAAATACAGAAAAGACCAACTTAATAATTATGCGTCACGGTACCTTGACAAGTGCCCTCATTCCAGCTCACAATCGATCAGAGAAATCCCTGAGGTCACTACTGCTTCAGCGTTTAGCGGACAAAATACGCAATGAAAATAAGTTTTTTCATGTATCTTTAATAATAACCAAATGGAAACCTGTGGACTCGTCAATTAATTATAACATACTTAAAATAATTTATAATTTTTTGTTACGTAATTGAAATTACGGCGCTTTGTATAATTTTTAAATACATGAAATGTATTTATTGTATTACAATAAGTTTATATTAAATAAAAAAATATATACAAGATGTAAATTATATAAATATGAGAGAATTATGAGTTTTGTACAGCAAATAGAAAAAAAATTATTTATTGTAAATATTGTTCATAGAGTAAGTTTTACGCTATATGTTTTTTATAGAAGCGCAATTGCTACGTACAGTAAAAACATATTGTATAGGAGACTAGGGTTTTAGATACAATATTAGAAACCACACAAACATATTCCCCAAATTGTGTGAACACATGGCCACCCTCCGTCGCGCAACTGAAGCCGACGACGACAATTTCGGTTCGTATAATTCCAAGATTACAAATTATTGCTTCATTTCTTCAGCGATTTGACGAAATTACCAACTCCGTTCATTTAATATAACGAGTTATTATATCGAGTTAACGAGTTATTGCTAAATTCTTGAGTTACTGGTGTTAATGTTAAATTTAAGGGTATCATATTTCTCAATGTTTAGATAAGATTTGAGAC
This sequence comes from Megathymus violae, assembly GCA_003671415.1. Lineage (NCBI taxonomy): Eukaryota > Metazoa > Arthropoda > Insecta > Lepidoptera > Hesperiidae > Megathymus > Megathymus violae. Next base: position 3,579,804 of record PDGT01000033.1, read on the forward strand.
GAATTTTTACGGGTCATAGACGGAATATTATAGCTTCCAAAGCCGCTGGATGAATCCTGATGGAATGTAGAAAGTTGTCGTTGTCGTAATTTATATTATTAAACATTCAAAATCACCCGAAAACAAACATTTATCTGTCGAATAAACGTTCGCCCAGGCCGAGAGTCGAACCAAGTCGAAAAGTCGGAATTATTGATAGTATTTTAATATGAAAATATCAATAAAAAAATGTGACGTCAATTAATGATTAGGTTGGATGGATGGGATGTCTGACCCACTGACTATGTAGATTGAGACAGGTTACAAAAATAAACATAATTTATATATTTCGCTGAGCAAATTCTAATTTTCTTCATTAGTAACAAGCTCAAGCGGGTCACTAATAATAAATAAAACTTACTATGAACAATCTGTTTAGAGGTTCATAAACAAAATTGTGACTGCCTTCTTGTAATCACATATTACAATAAATTAATGTTTTTAATATACATATAGAACTACGAAAACCGATCTCTAAAACAATAAAATGTGCTCAACATGAATTTTCCCAAGTGCCTGATAAAAAAATCAAAACAATTGTCGCGGGTGGGAATACCAATTTTGTAACCGTTATACATAAGTTTTGACGCGAAGGGCCGGTTCAAAGCCGTCTCTATAATCAGAAAGCTTCAGTTGGTACAAACGGAGATGAGTTTCCGTAAGAAGGAAGTAAGAACGCTTTTAATATTTTATGAATCAATCTTTATTTTACGGAAGCAATAGTTGGACTTTGGTAAGTAAAATGTACGATTTAGTTTCGTTCGTTTCTCAAAAACCTTTTATTCCCTTCAAGTTGTTTCAGATTTTCTTTCTTGAGACCATTTGTTTCTTTTTATTTCGGTTAGAATATTCAATGGTCATATAATAATTAAGGATATATTACAAAAATGTAGATTATTAATCAAAGCTTTTAAAAGCTGGACATAACTCGATTTATTGCACATAGCGTTATCATGGCTGTACTTTGCAATGATTATTACAATACTTTACGGATTTACAGTGCTTACCTCAGTAACTTTGATTTTTTTATTTGGTGTGTAAAGAGCTGGATTCATATTTGGCACTAAGCCCTGATAGAAGAACGAGCGAGAGAAAACATCTGTTCATTTATGTTGGGTCGCTCAGCTGCACATCACCCAGTTCAGTCCCCGCGGTGCATGGAGATTAATGGTCGTCACCCAGCTGGCTAGCTATCACCTTCTTTAAAGTTAACTTAGAAACATACTAACGTGTTTCTGTTGCAACGTTGAAGATCTAAATAATAAATGGGTTCAATGACTTCTTCTTCGTCAGCAGTTGACGCCTCTGGTGTTAAGGATATTGGTGAGCAACTGTGACCACTTATCGATATGAGCCTGTGAAGACAAAGAAATAATTTTAGTGTAAATGACGTTGCGACTCACTCGTCAACGATGATGAACTTGTCCCCCTCGGAGGAGAGGCAGCGGCCTTTGTTGGACAGGATGTCGCCCTCGATGAGGATCGGTTGGATCACGCCCGACTGGAACCAGCGGCCTTGCCAACGCGGCGGGAACGCGCACCCTGGCAACAACCAAATATAGATTTAATTTTTTACCTAAACAACCGCCAAACGAGCAGAGGGGGTCTCCCTATGTTAAGTGGTGACCGTCATCCATTGACATCTGTAACAACAATAAATTATATAATAACATTGCAACGACAATATAACATAATCCGTAACGCGTAATAATAATTATCTGCTAGGAAGGGAATTGCGACGCAACCGAATCCGTAAGTGCAGTAAGTTTCAATCAAAAATTCATCAATTTCTGTACAGGGGCATTTATTAACGCAACAGAACGCAAAACAATAGTTGTTAGAATTTTTGTCTATTTGACTGTGTGTTTGTCCCTGCTAAACTCAGAAACGGCTTAACCAATTATGTTCTGGTTTTCACTAATGTATTGCAGTAAGCGTCACTTAAAATTTAAAGTTTGTTTTATTGCAATCTGTCTATAAATAAAAAAGTTATGAATTAATATATGTATTTGTAATTCACAGAACGAGAAAAAGTCAGAAAAATATAGATGCTATCTTTAAGCATAAGGTAGTTTTCCGAAGCGAAGCGAGAGCAGTTTGGTAGTATTTCATAAAATCTTGAATGTACGTAGGCTCTCATCCAAGATAATCGGTACATTTTTTTTGGGATTGGACGTAGCATTAAAAATACTGAACACAGTTGGCTGGTTTGTTGCTTATTATACAGGTTAATCTTTTATGATTCCAAGATACCTTTCATATCGATAAATGGATCTGCCCTCGCAGAATAGAGAATAAAACGCTTGGACATTCTGTCCAGGAGATATTGAACGAATTGACTGCTATATAACAGCTATTGCGAATGATGTGTTTAATTCATAGAATCAGAAAAATCGATAAAACAACACAATGGGGTAAACATGATCTTTATTAGATTATTCGTTAATTAATTCAAGGATACGCCTAGTGATAATGAATAATAATTATGTGGAGTGTGGGTGCCGTTTGTAATCGTGAAGCGTACGTTCTCTGAAGCGAAACGAGGGTCGGTTATAGTTTGAAAATAAAATGGATCTATTGCAAATTTCTTAATGCGATTGTATTCAGGAATATTTTCAGTTTCCTGTACAAAATTAAGCACCAGTACATTCCGAGGGAATCATGTGTTGTCACCACATGACAGACACATTAACAGATACGTTAGTTCCTAAAAATGTTTTGACCCAAATTATTCAACGTTAACAAAGTCACATGCTTGCATTTAATCTCATGTGTCTTTTGAAAAATTTTGAATTAAATAAATTAAAATTAAGCTCGCACAGTACACGTTTACTGCGTATTACATGAATATTTGCTTCCGTCGGGGGAATTGAACTTGAGATTCTCCGTTCTCCATGCAGGAAGATCGACAAGGATTCTAGGTGTCCGATTATACCGTTAGTATTTCAAATATGATTTATTTAAATAACAATGTTTGTATATGTGTATTTAAATAACAATATGTGCCGTGGTTCTGGATATTCCTTTTCGCATTTAAAAAATAAAAAAACACCCCACACACACTCTCAGAATTCACACTCCCTTTTAATTATTATAAACTTATTATATTATATACAGATATTATATTATATTGTAGTGTTATCTTTTATAATATAGATAACATAAATCGACTCGTGCAGCACGCAGTCATCCAGAGCACACGACGAGGTTCCCGAGGTATTTACTTAACGCAGCAGTTCCACATAACATTTAACCCTTCTCGACGATCCAATTCAAGTCGTGAAAATGACAAAATGTCTTTAAAAATCATTCAATCATTAGAGCAGCACAACCCGAGGTCTGTTCGTGTCCAATTAAGTTCAATATCAACACAGAATACGTCAATAGTCATTTCAACGAGGAATAATGCCAAGTAGAAATATCCTGTTCCGTTGAACGCGGTATTGTGAGCTACGGGTATAAAGCGGAGGTCGCGTTCCATCGATTAAAGTACAATGCGCACTCGACAAAGAGCCCCTTGCAGCCGAATGAATGACGCTGGGAATGACTAGCCGACGATGACGTACACGAGAAATGATCCGCCAGATTGTGTGAATGAGTCGTATTTAAATGGCGGCGCACATTTTAGCCGCGTAGAGATCGCAGGCGGTGCGGGACGGCATTTTATTATATAAGGATATTTTTTTATAGATTATAACGAAGCAAAAATATAATTGTGTACTTTATCTGAAATATTTTAATAAACTACTTAAGAATATTTTATGATATTACGCATATAATCTATATTATTTATTACATCGAAATCGATTTTGAACAGTTTTGAAAAGTATTTGAATAGGAATGTTTATGCAGATCTTGAAAAATCATTCTGTAAAGTAAATATCATTATATTAAAAAAAAAAACAATATTCAGTTCCAAATATATTGTTTGACAAGTAACATAATTGTCTGGTCAAATCACGTTGGGTAATATCACACATCAATCGCGTCATTGGGTAACCGCTAGCAATCATCACCTCATAATTTACAAGAAAAATCATCCGTTGACTATCTGCCCTGAGTCAGTTCCCGGCCCTGAGGTCGGGAGACACCGTACTCACCTCACACGGCTACGAGCTTGGGTCAAGGTCGTCCGAATTTTCGTGTTTTGGGGCACATTAAGCCTATGATTTATGTCCATAATACACAAGGTGTAATGATGGTATACCCAAGTGCTTGCGGCAACCTACTAAGTTTCACCCGTCTCTTCAGTATATTTACGTAATGTTCATATATAGTATTATTGCTCTGTCTATTACTAACGAACGACATAAGTTCGAGAATTTAGTTATAGGATATTAAAATTATTTACGTTCTTCATAAAATAGTCGATAGCGGTTCTAGAAACCGAATCGATCAAGTTGTTAACAAATTCTTTATTTTTATAATAACTCGATATTAAACATAATATACGTATTTTATAGAATAATGTCTGCCGGAGCAACTGTTATAAAATATGATCAAGACTTATTTGTTACTTATTATTATAGTTATAAATTACTTGTCATACTGTCTATTATACATACTTATAATTATACTATTTACTTATAATACTTATTTATTTTAGTTAACAGTTACTTACTCGTTTTATAGTGATATCCAGTTAATAAATCTTCGTTACCAATGTTACTTTATGACAAACAGCTGGGTATACAGCATTCAGTGGGGAGGGTGTTAATTACCTAATTTTGGAGGTCTGAGTCTTGATTTAATAACGCCACTCCCCGATCGAGCGGGCCGGATTTCGGCAGTGCCGTGTCGTTTAAGTCTACGTGCATAGTTAATATTTAATGGATGGATGAGGAATTGTTTCGTTATACAACTCGTATAACAGGGTGCACTCTTGCTTAATACGTTATAATAATACATATGTTAATTAATTTCGGGCTACGGATGGCAAGTTGTGGTCATCTTATAGTAAATAGTGTCTACGTCCATCTCGTTTCCTCATCGAACACACCGATGGACAGTTGAATATATGAAATAATATTTATTCGAAGTTGGTTTTTACAAACACTTTTCGAACGTCAAACTACGCCATCGCTTCAACGAACTCCTGCCGTGAGTGGTCCCGGAAGAAACGGCAAGAAACTACTCCTGAGGAGATTTTTTTCCTACTCCCAGTTACAGAACGCATTTATGGCTGCATATTAATTATAACTCATGTCCAAGCTGTCTTATACTCAAAGTAATCATCAAGTTTGTAATAACCATACTGCATAAGAATGCTTTTGACGTGAGTTTTTAATTTACAATATGGCATTTCTGTCAATTGTAATTTAATTTTATTATAAAGGATCCTCCGAACGATAAAGAAACTTAATGCCTTTCCTTTCTAAGCCGACACCGCTCTCTCTTCGCTTCCGAAAACTTGATTGTTTATATAAACAATTGTTTATTAAACGAATAATTTTTATATTTATAAACTTTTCATGTAAAGAACCGGCATGAAATCCGTGACGTAGTTTCTGCAGTACTTTTTGAGATTATCGCATTCTGACATTTTTGATTTTATGCCTGTAATTATCATTGTTGAGCTCATGTCACCCCTCATTGAGGAGGTTCAAAGGCATATTCCGCCATGCGTGCTCAGTATGGATTGGCAGATTCCACACATCTTTCAGAACATCACATTATTCTGATGTGTACAGGTTCCCTAACTATGTTTTCCGTTACCAAATCAAGTGATAATTAATTCGTAATACGCAGATAATTTGAAAAATTAGAGGATTCGAACATGAGTCTCCCGTGTGAAAGAGCAGCATTCAAGCGTTTACTAAGTTTGACGTTAATACCTAAATATGACTTACTTTTAATAGTTAAACAAAGTATACTAATATGATAACGAGTTCATTTTGTACATTTTTGTGTATATGCGGAAATCTCTGGAACCACGGAATAAAGAGACCGTGCGAATTTTGTACATTTTTGTGTACATGCGGAAATCTTTGGAACAACGGCACCTATTAAGAAAAATCTTTTGCCATTCGAAAGGCACATTATTTCAGATAGATACAGGCTATTAAACAAGCGTTTATGTATAATACTGCATCGTCGAACCCAAACGAAGTCGGGTCAGGCCGCTAATCAACAATAAAAATAAAGTTGTTACTGTATCCTAAACTCTCACAAAGCATCTCTTGGACAAGGTTGACGTTAAGAGGCTGAACATTTCAAATGAGAATGAATACAATTATTTCTTTCTGCATCGCACTCCTTTAGCGAACGTGCACTTGCTGACGTTTGACGTTTAAAACGCTTTTGAAATATCTCAGCACTATGCTTGTGATGTTACTCTGTTAAGTGGTCCTTTAACCACCTAAATAAATGTCATCTCGATATGATTTTAAACCTCTATCATCGTGACAATATAAATTTTAACTGTAACCGATATTTCGACTTAATTACATGGACCATGGTTACACGGCTACAATGCGGTGGCGGGGAGAAACTCTTGCAGTTAACAACTGACAGGCACCAATGACAGAAGAGCCTGTCAACTTTACGTCAACTTCGTTCTGTGTTGTCAGGTACCATATCACGACACACGACAATAACGACATCTTCACGCACTACTCTACACTGTTTTCACCTGACACAAACTAACCACTGGATTCTACTAGGGATCCTACCAATTTTATCAGTTATCCTTTGATATGAACCAGAAAAACCCCTCGCCGTTCTGCCTTACTTTGTGTGTATATCTTGACGTAGTTCTGTGGCCATCTTGACGTAAACCTTATTAATATGATCAATGTGTGGATAATTAACGTTATATTTACTTACATTGATAATGAGATAAAATGAATTTGAATTTAATTCCATCATTGCTCATGTTTTTCTAAATATATTTGACTTACTTTTTGAACTGCTTAAAAGGCAGAGTATAATATTCAAACAGTCAACAAAATAAGTCACTAAATTGGTTTTGACAGAAGTACTGGAGATTTCTATTGCACATTACATAACATATCTGACACATTATATAACGGATCTGAGAGATTGATAATTTATCAGAAAAACCATAATTTAAATTGTTGAACTCAATTATAAGCATACATTTACCGTGTAACCACACGGGTTGCATCACAATTGTGAAATTAAAACACTAAATATTTATATAAGATATTAGTTTCATCCAACAATAAATAGTTATCTAATGAATTTTAACACAAAAATAAAAATTAGGTCACTACCGTTTCAATCCTAGCCCTTTGTGAAGCAGCTCTTTGTCAGTAATTATGCAGGGTACTTGGAACTAGGGCATTATATAATTATTTCTTTCTGCGTAAAGTTCTTTTGAAATTGCTTTTTATTATCTTTTGACTTCCTAATAACTTTTTAATTTTATTTATTATCTATATACTTATTATAAATTTATAAAGCGAAAGGTTTTTTTTACAATTTGCAGTTGTATCAATTGGGAAATTACTCCAAGGCCTTGTTCGCAGTGAAGGTAAGGCGGTCAGTCTTAGTTTGATACTGTGCAAACTGTTGAAGGAATTACGAAACGGGATAGAGTATTTTTATTATTATCATGAGATTATTCATGGATGATACACCAATTCCACGGGCCACCTCACCGGCCAAGTGTGTCGTTAGCATGGTGGACTGTGGCCGTAAATAAATAATTCTGAGAGAAGACCTGAACCCAGTAGTGCGACAATTATGGGTTATGGTGATGAATATTTAGGACATAAGTTTGAAAGATTCCTTTGAAACAGCCGCCACATGTAAACGCTGACCGAAAGGGTTAAGGTCATTTCGGCTCCTAAATATAGCTAACACATTCGAAACGGAAGTAAGAATGTATATCTTGTGTACCATTATTGTAGACGGCAATAAATTATTTTGAAAGAATTGCACGATCATGTTTAACTGTTATTAAATTCTTATCATTAGGATACACTTTTCGTATATGTATATATTTCTTGTTCAAATTTTCAATCGTTAATAAAATAATTTTTCATCCTATTTATTTCGAATAGAGGCGAAGGGTTCCTCGATAAGTGCGAGCAAAATGCGTCATCCCGGCGCACGTAACAACAGTGACGAAATGACTTTTGAATTTGGAACACTATTTAATTGAAAAGTTTTAACGCAATTCGCTTCCATTAAGTACTGGCCGGTAATAAAAAAGCGCGCCTGCCGACGCGGCATTGTTTAATCGAATTAAAAAAAATACGCAGCAACTTCTTATTCGTTTCTTTATTACTTTTTATCAAAATATTACAGACAATTTTTGTTTGTAATTTGGTTATGTAAATATAAATATTCATCGCTTCTAAAAGCATCTTATTTATTTTACTGAGAGAGGGGTATGAAAAGCAGAGTGTGCCACACGGTACCAAAGTTATTTAATCTCGAGCGACGTACTTTGAATCCCTCGCCACGCTCGGGATTCTACTCTAGAATCCTTTGCTTCGCTCTGGATTCAACTAATCGCTCTCGCCCTCAATACATTATTTTAGTCTTTTATGATACAATCTACTATTTTATTCATCCACTGAAGTTCAAATACATTTTTTAAACTTGTAGTGGATGACTTATTACTGAGTTATTTAATATAAAGTAATTAATTTTTTTCTTAAGCTAGAATTGATTTTAAACAAAAATGTATATTACTTGTTTTGTCAAAAAGAGTAGTCGAGTGCTCGAGTTTGGAAATAAAAAAACTAAACTTCATTAGTATTCCAACAATCGAATCGAAATTTGAATCAAATCAAATCGGATCCATTCGATAAAACATTCTATAATTTCAAACACGGCATTTCAATAGGTAGTTAGTTGTCTTATAACTATGTTTGTTTTACAAATATATACATTCTAAATATAAAGACTGCATTTCAACCTTACAGTTCCTGTGTTGTTTGACGTCAAAAAGGGACAAAATCTTGATTTCCCAAATTGTAGTTAAAAGTTGGGTTCATTAATACATATCAACATTATGCTTTGAGGCGATAGTAAAATACGCGGACCATGTGCCAATTGTCAGTCCTTCTTAAACATTATGGAGAACGCTCAGGTATGCAGTTTTAAAAACGATATTTTCTTTTATCTAAGCAAGCGAACAATATTCCATACATGCATATACATAACTTTGAAAAATGAGCGCTAGAAAAAAGTTCGAAACATTCAAACCACTATAATATATTTTCTGAAATATTTTTTTGTGAAATATTAATTTTGATATAAACGAAAAATAAATACTTATCATAATATAAACCGTCAACCCAACAGTCGTAGGACCATACGAAGTTGAAGGAAAAATTAATTTTAATGCTGCCAGCAATACCGAATATTTCTGTGAGGTCCCGGCGACGGATGGTAACATTTGCATTTGACACTGCGTAAGCTCATCGATAGTGATTCACTGCCGAATATTGTTTCTAAAGCAATCTTGCTATATATATTTACACAATTATTGACCGATATTTCACTGGCAGTCGTATAGTACAATGTATATTTCGGCGGGTGGTCGCGAGGGATCCATCGTCGGAGAAACAAAAGCAATAGCAAATTATACATTTCACTTTATAAGTATATACGTGCATAATTTTAACTTATGACTTCGGGACTTTTGCATGATGGAAAATAAGAGGATATACCGAGATATTAAAAGGAATATAATTTCCCGGATATGTTATGTCGAATCTGATTGGAAGCGAGATCGATTGAGTTAAGCAAAGCGATCGAGATCTGGAGTTCGATGTGTGCTCTTTGTGAGGGATGTGGTTATAATCTTTTGACAAGAGTCGTTAAGAGTCGCTGAGACCTTCGGACCAATTCGGGTCAATCCGAAATGGAACAGCGTGGTTGTGTAAACTCCACGCCATTTGAATAACGATTACAAAGCTCAACTAATGTGTGAATGTGATGCTACCATTTACTATCAGGTGATGTGTATGCCCGTTAATTGACATACAAAACTTAAAACGCGCATGCAGTTAAGCCAACGCAAACTGGACACTAGAAATAGTGGACAATACTGTTTTGCTATTTGAGATTGATTGATTGATTGTGTTTGCGGATTGTTGCAAAGTAAACTAATACTAATTTATTTGAGATCGGACATAAATTCTTTTAAATCCACATTATCATAAAAACAGTGACTATTGAATATATTATTTTTATTATTTTGCTATGCAATATTGACCGTTAAATAAGTCACTTAGTGAATGTTGATGAAATCAATTCATCGTATCTGCATGTAAATTGCGCCCCTTTGTCATTGAAGCGGCACAAAACAATGGTAGGTCACACACAAACACACACGCACTCGCACACACACAATGTATTTTGTGTGCCGGACCGGATGTCATGTTTCTGGCAAATCCGTTGGTCAAAGACATCGATAATTGCAGTAATATGTGTGACAAGATAGTGTAGGTGAGACCGTATAATTATAAATATATTATTATTTGTATAAAAAAAATGGTAATTTAATGGGATTATTCGCAATGATAATTTTTTACAATTTATTGGAGGCCGAGGTTTAAGATTCTATTAATTGTAAAAAACTACCGCTTCTCCACTAAACCACACTGGAGTAGCGTGGTGAAGTATTTGAGCCGCCTTTATGACGAATAGACTCGTTCGGGCTCTGAATTAAATCCATAAAAATGACAGGGAAGTTCTGCAAGAGTCGCTTCATAAACAGATTCGAAAATCGCACTGAAAGGTGCACTTGTTATTCTGTAGGTTAATCATGCCTCTTTACACGTTTTATCTCAAGAAGATAGCAACAGGTAACGTATTCGTAAACGAATTACAAAATGAGTGCGATCACAGGTCGCCTGAACCGATGACCACCAATACACCGCAAAGATATTACTAATAAACGTAGAGTTTTAAAGAAAATAGGGAAGCAACTAGAATTAGCCGCATCGGTAGCCCGTCATCTTATGAGTAAACGCGTTGTTCCTCTTGCGGTTCCCAGGGACCAGGAGACTAGCAGTAATTACGGGAACACATCTCGCAAACAATCGCGTCGAGCCATACCGGCGTCATTGTCTCCGTGCACAATGAGCCGTGCCCCCGGCGGTTGGCGGTCTACTGTCTTCATAACCCGTTATTAGAATCTTCTACTTTAAAATGCTAATTTGTAATCTATGCATCCGTAATCGAGGCGGTAGCAGTCATAGCCCAGTGGTCTGAACGCACCTATAAACTTTAAAATTATGGGCGTATTACAAAGTAGTTATCACTTGGTTTGGTGAAGGGAATCAGGAGTTTCTTTCGCCGTTTCTTCTCCTCATTGTTAAAGCACTTTTTCGAAAGAGAAGGTAGAAGCAAGAAATAACGTTCATAAGTGTATTTATTGAATACCTATATGATTAAATGATTTTGAATTTGAATTTGAGCGTGAGGAAACCTGCAGCACGCCTTAGAGTTCTCCATGTTCTCAAAAGTATATGTAGTCTGCGAACCCGCACGTAGCCAGCGCGCCAGACTATGGCTCTAACCTGTCTCATCGTGAGAGAAGACCAGACCATAGCAGTGGGACAATATCAGTGGTAATAATGATGATGAGTTGATACACTAAACGTCCTCAGTCGCAAGAGATCACTAGGCGTAGTCGAGTTGTACGGGACATCCATACATAATAAAAAAGTTAGAAATTAATATATTTCTAATTCATAGGACGAGAAAAATCCAGTCGTAAAACAATGTAGGTGCAATTTCTATGCGTAAGGCGTAGTTTTTCTGAAGCGCAACGAGGGCGGATTGCTGGTAGTTAATGAATAAATAATAGTAGCTTCAGCTCTGTGTGTAGGCAGATATATATATATATATATATATATATAGAAGACTTTCGGGCGGAACAAAAAACTTCGAAACTATTTTAGTAAACCATTCTGCATTTTAATACCTTAAGGGCTCTTCATTTACGCGGATCCTGTATTGAGTGTCGCTAACTAATGGAAGCCAAACGAACCACGTGTTGATCGTAAGAAATCGATTGAGTTGAGGCCGCCACCGCAGACGGTCGTCTGGTTTTATCGCCGACAGTTATTATGAATTCAGTGTACGTTGTTGCTTCGACAGACGCGTCGTGCCGTCCAGTCGGTTGTTGTTACTACGTAGGGTCGCTGACTTTCCACAGCATTCAATATTCTGGCAGTCGGATTGGGAATAAACTACTTGCTTTTCCGCGCTGGAGCAGCATATTGGATTATGCATCATGTTTCCTAGGTTGTAAAGATAAACCCGTAGGATATAGGGGGTTGTCATCAAACTTAACTAGCTTAACTTTAATGGAATAAAAAAAAATCTTGGTAACTTGGAACTGAATGTATAATAACATCAAAAAGATTTGGGAACCTTCGACGAAAACAATGTGCGGGAGATAAAATGGTACCGAGTTATAACAATTTGTCATTGTGAGGTGTTTGTTAGTCGAATCTCAATTAGAAAGAAAGAAAGAAAGAAAGAAATACATTTATTTACAACTTATACTGCACACATAAATAACAGCTCAAACAAAAGTTTAATATATATATATATATATATATGTGTGTGTATATATATATATATAAATAAAAAAAAAGGAACATAAAAAATATAAAACAAAATTAAAATTTAAAAATTGTGCTGCAGCAAAAAGCCGCAAATAGGAGCGCACTCAGCGTGTGCCGTGGCCGGTGACCCGACCGCGGCGCTGATGTTTCAGTACGCCCCCGGCTTCTAGGTAGCTCGGTCGGCCGCGCATACAACATACTGCATCACTAATCTTATGTTAGGGTTTGGCATATTAAAGGCCTTTGGTAGTGTGTGACAGCAATTCACCGGATTGACTCAGGTAAGTAATATAATAACTAATATTTATACAGACTATGCGGTAGATAATTATTCAAGTTTTTGTGTTTTACCAAATTGCAACTTATGAATTTTCAGTGCGTAATGTATCCCTATAAACACTGAGCAAACCGTGCGAAGGCTCTGATGAGAGGGGGAGCAGGCAAGATGGCGAATCCTACCGAAATGCTAGATGGCCACGACTATTAAGGTAATATGTTAAAGTGTTAAAAGTAATGAAATGAACTGAATGAATATACATATGATTTTGTTATGTAGGTGTAAGATTACTCTTTTATTAAAATAATAAGCGGCTATTCGTAATTTTTGTGATGTTAAATAGGTTATTTAATTTGATTGCTTGAAAAATTATACATTGAGTAATAATAATATATTAATAATATAATTGATAATAAAAATAATATTAGTGTTAGGTAACTAGTTAAATGATTGTGTTTTGTTCATTAAGTAGTGACTTTTTATATGAATTTCAAAAATTTTTATTTGATTTCAGGCCACGCAACGGAGGTGGTACATTATTCCAACATTTTGTGGCATTATACTTGAAACTCCGTCTAAATGCAGCTGAGCAATATGAAGGATACAACATCTTATCGGGAGCAGTCCTAGTACAGTGTTTCCTAGGTTGTTCGTTTGCCCATATCAATTTATTAAAAAGGTATAATGGTTCTCTCGTTTTTACAACACCGAATAATAACGTGGCGAAGTGTAGCTGTCTGCGTAAGTCCATTTTTAAAATATTCGCACCGTTTAGGTAAGGGGTGACGTGTGCTCGGGGCGGTATATTAAAACAAAACCGTGCACAAGCGTTCTGCACTCGTTGAATGATTTTTTTCGTTCTGGCTAGCAGACGCGGTCCTATGAGAGCATCGGCGTAGTTAAACTTTGAAAGAACAAGAGACTCACATAAATTGATCCTCAGCGTAGTGCTAAGGTACTCCCTTATCCGATATAGAATTTTTAATCTGTAAAAACAATTTCGTGTAAGTTCAATAACATGTCTTTGAAAACGAAGATTCTGGTCCATAATTACTCCAAGATTGCGAGCCTCCGTTACTCTCTCTCTATTGGCAGACTATTTATACGAATATTAGGGTTTTTTGCACAGATTTTACTGATTTGCGTTGGCGTTCCTACGATCATATATTTTGATTTTTTCGGATTTAAAACTAGAGTATTTGTGTCGGACCATAATAATATCCGATTGAGATCCGCATTTAACTTAGCTACTGCTGTTTCTGTGTCGCAAGGTTTAAAAGAAATATAAATTTGCAGATCATCTGCATACATGTGGTATTTACAATATTTAATACTATTTATTATCTCTGCACTGTATAAAATGAAGAGTAAAGGACCCAATATAGACCCTTGCGGGACCCCTCGTCTTATATACTTATTTTCAGACCTCATATTAACAGCGTCGCTATTTTGTGGCAATTCGACATACTGAGAACGATGACTAAAATAGCTATCGAACCATGTAACTACATTTAGATCTGCTCCATAAAATGCCAATTTCGAGAGTAGTAAGGAGATATTAAGTGTTTCGAAAGCACGTGAAAAATCTAATAAGACTAGGATTGTGCCTTCTCCATTAGCCTGAGATGTTAGGATATCGTCTACTACATTTATTAAAGCTGTAGTAGTCCCACGTTTTTTTCTAAACCCTGATTGATGTGATGGTAGGATATTATGTGTCTCTAAATATTCTGTGAGTTGTTTGCAAACGACCTTTTCCAGTACCTTTGATAGACACGGCAGAATACTAATGGGGCGCAAATCAGAAAGAGTTATAGGATTATTAACCTTGGCTATCGGTTTAACAACAGATTCCTGCCATATTTTGGGATAAACATTGGTCTCAAATGATTTGTTAATAAGGGCTGTGATTACTGTAATACAATTAGGCAGTATTAGTCTTAACATGTCAAGCGATATACCATCGCATCCAACAGCGTTAGATTGTAAAGTTTTAAAAATTTTTGCTATCTCACATTCTGTGACAGACTTAAATTTAAAGCAAATTTCACTTGCCCGATTAAATTCAAAATAAGTGAGATAACTAATAGGTACAAAATTTGCTCCAGGTACTTTGAGAAAATAGTTATTTATTTCATCCGGGTCACTGAAATGAGAGGGAAGTGAACTTTCTGTGTTTTTTATACGTACATGCCGCTTGATGTGCTTCCACATGACTTTTGGCTGATTTAATCTTTTGTTTGTATAGAATTTAAAATAAGCTACCTTTTCGGCTATCAGTGCAGTATTAACTATTGCTTTAAGCTCTTTATAAAACATTTTATGAGAATCCGATTTGGTTTTGCGAGCTCTGATTTGAGCCGCATCTCGCTTTCTCATCATGCATTTAATATTAAAAGTAATCCAAGGATAGTTATTGCAATCTTTTATATATATGGACCTTATTGGAGCATGTTTATTAAATAACTTTAACACCACGTTATTGAAAGTGGCAATCATCTGATTGACATCTTTAAGAGACGTCAAACTAAGCCAATCTATGTTATTCACGTCCTGACAAAAACCATCCATGTCTATACCTGTTTTTTATTTAATACCTTTACATTTTTTAATACCTGTAGCTTCTCTGGAAGATTCTTATTGTTCCCCATTTATTATGCATTATCCACAGTAAGACGCAAAAATGCTAAATTTATGATCACAGCAAAGTACATAAGTAGATTGGGTAATATCATCTTGTGCTCTCACAGATGGTGTTCGTCCTTATGATGACACAAGTCCCTTTCCTACAACACCTTCAGTGTCAATTTTACATGCGGATGCCCCTAGGGGGCTCCGCTAGTGCCCCTCTTCCCTAAGGGGGGTCGCGTCCGATGAAGGTTTAGAAGCCGTATGGCCAAAACCAGCCTCGGGTGGTGTTTAGTGGATAGGTCTTAGGTTTATCGGGAGTCCCACATAACAAGCGTAGCCGGCTGCATTGGTATGCATGAGCATTCATCAGCCCCCTCCCGCGCATCTCCGGAGGGTAGCCCTATTCTCTTTGTCTGAGGGCAAAAAAAATCATCTTGTGCGATTAAGAACCAGAAAGGAGTATGGGCAGAAAGGAAGAAAATGTTAATTGTATATTTATATACTACTAACAATAAATCTATAACGGGACCGTAAAAAACAAATATTAAAAAAAATGTATGCTCGCAACAACATATATATGGCCGTTACGTTCTGTTCTGTACAGGTCGATCTGTAAGGACTAATTTAGACCTATACAACAAAAAAAGTGGTAGCCCAAAATTAAAACAGCAACTGAGCCAGCAGTTATTATTTTGAGGGTAAAAAAGTCCTTTTACAGGAAATACTTGCGCGTCTTTGGTTCTTTCATATCCGATATTCTTCGAATGTACTGGACGTAACCGACTTAAAAATTTCAACAAAAAATAACTTAAAACATCCATGGAAACAAAAGTTTATCAAGAAAGAGAAAAGTAAACAAATAGGTGTACATTTTTCAAAAATTTCATATTTTAATGAAATAAAAATGCATTATTCAGTCGATCGATCGCATATGGTTGATACACACAATATATTAGCAATAGATTGTAAAAAAGATGGCGCTCATAACTAACCAAGCTGTTTATTTATACATGACTAGAGTGTTACATATTTAAAGTCTAAGGAATATACAAGTAAACACGTACAGACAAAATAAAAGTTTTGTGCGCGGATCGGGGCAGTTTTTATGGCCTTAAGATTCTTTATTTTGGATTCTTTACTTAATGCAAATGAAATAGAACAAAAACGAAGTAAACAAAATAAGTTTTGTAATTCGTTTTTACCGATAGTTTTTTATAATCAACTTCTATAATTTATTTCAGCATGAGCCCACTTTGAAACGCTCGAAGAAGAAGCGGCAACAAACTCCCAGGAAGAATATTGTTCTACTAATAGTTACGGCAAACATTTACTCCGTATGCTAAATAACAAACCTTATATCCAAGAATATTTGTGTAGATGTCGTCCAGTTTGTAAATAGTAATCTTTAAGAATTGCTTCGAGGTCTGGAGTGCTAAAGTAAATCAATTAGAGCGCATTCAACTGGATTGGATGAACTCCGAGTCTTTTAATGCATTCAAATAAGATCGGTATTTGGCTGTATCGTGATGTGATAGCTGTATTCTATAATCTGTAAATTGAAATTGAAATTACAACGAAAGGAAAAATTTCTTATAACAATTAATGTTGGATTCACTTCCAATTTGAGTCGTGGGTGTCGCGCTGTTGTAAATATTACCCTTACTTTCAAAGCTTTGTACTCCTATTGTTACTTTGTACCCATTTTTCTCGCTGTGCAGAATCTCAAGACGCTATATACACAGATGAGTGTTATTTAGGTAAGATCTTTTGCGAGCGGAATATTAAATAGATTTTTTTTAACAATAATTTTCTTTGTTTTTATTTTGTGTGTGCGGTTTCAAACTTCGATGAAGTCAAAAGAAATTATATTAAACATTTTAATATATCCAAAAATATTATAGTAAATTTATTGATTATTTAAATATTGTAAAAGTGATGACTACGATGGAAATCAATATTGTGTTTCAGTGTTAAGTTAATCTAACAAACTTAGTTCAGGCGACGTGCAAGAAAGTCTGCGTGATACAAGTACTACCGTTTGGCGTTTGCAAGAAACAGCACCTCCGAAACTAGGTAACTTTGAAGTTAACCTAATTAAAGCTTTGTACATCGAGCACTTGCCTAACTTCCGGCGACGAGCTACAAGCAACTATTTTGCATCATACAAACAGTTTTGCCTTTTAAGATACCCAAAAGAACTTTCTTTCATTAGTCAAAACAGAATAAAGCTTAAATTATATCGAACACATTGTTTGATTTTTTTACCAACATTTCATTTGACCCATAAGATTCCATATTTTAGTTACATTATGCATCCCTTTATCTAATCTTCCAATTTGAGCCCTCTGTTCTAACGTTGGTAAAAACTTTTCCTGTAGCAACATGGCTGTGATTTATCCACAACAACTTTCCTTCTGATTTTCTTGAAAAAGTGACCATGAGATGTACAATCGGGTTCACAGTTTCTGTATTGGCTGTCAGCGCATCATTACGTTATAAATTTGCATGAGTGGTGGTAGGTAAAACGTTTCTTCGTCTTGTAGCTTTTAATGTGAAAACAAAAACGGCGAAAGAGAAGGTAAATTAAATAACTGGAGTAAGATGTTTTAATCTATCCTATCATTGAGTGCAATGTGTATTTGTAAAGTTTTGGGTCACAGAATGATGAACAGCCTCTCTTGTTGGAAGTCGCTGGGATCTATACCACATGTACGTGGAAGCAGTTTGTGAAAGGTTTCCTTAGCTACTGGCTACTACTCTTTTTTTTAGAATCAACCGTGATTTCGCTTCTTTCTTAGCCGTTAACACACCTATGAAGTCTTTGGTGTTATGTATAGCCATGGATGGCGGGACCGCTTCCTTTAAAGTGGCCGATCTACTTGTCGTTACTGACGTAGGAAAAAAAATACATGTACATATTAGCGGTTCACTCACATGTCGGTCGGTCCCTGCGCTGGGACAAATGTTACAACGCTGGCAGAATAATCTAGGTGTTCATTTCATATTAACATAACACAGTAAGGGCCTGATTATCAAACTGGCGGAATAAGGTCACCGTGGCGTACCCTCATTCGTGTCGCTGCAATGATGAAGGCTCGCAAGCTGCATGTATAAATGCTTCAGGAAAAGGGGTGGGTTCCCTTATAACAAGCATTTCTACACTGTAGTATATGTACATTTTTATTGCCAAATGAGGGTATTTAATCTTTCAAATGTATCTTCTTGAATGTCATTTGTGATGTGGTTTTTATGGGTATTTTTTAATATTGAATGATGCAATATGGGTGTATTTTTTTCTTGATAAAAAAAAATATTTCATCTTTGGAATAAAAAATGCATGTGATTCCCTCAGTTGAACCTCCTGTCTAAAGGCACGTTCCCCTTCAATACAATACAAATATTATTTGTTGCCCACATAGAGAATAACAAAAAAAAAGCATATTTTACATCCGATTTTAGGCTATAAAGATAAATTTAAATATTAAAAAGTCGAAGAATTTTTTTCAACTCAGGAGGTGGAGATCGGATCTATTAGAGATTGTAAAAGTTTTAAAGTACATTAACTATAATGATATGCGTGGATAATAATAGTGAAATATAGGTTGGTACTAAAACAAAGCAGTTTATTACGTGATACAGACGTCAACTGTTTTGAGAAATCATATCGGAGTTTCCTTACAATTTTTACTTTTCAGATTTAATTAATTGACGAAGCCCAGCAAATGGTTTCACAAGAACCTACGACATAGAAAAGTTATCGACGGAGGTTTTCTTTTAAGGTTTCATACTAAAACGAAGTACTGGACTAGCAATATAGAGGTCTATTTCCGACGCGATCCCACTTCTGAACTTTTATGTGGCGTAGGAACAAATGAGCATGAAGTCCGAGTAAACCATACATACATATAAAGATCATGGCCCGTTAGTAACGGCCAACAATTTTATACACACACAGCCTTATTTGAAATCTTTAGTGATAAAACTAAAATAATAAAATATAAAAGGACATAACAATTAACTAATTTAAATCTATTGTTCACAAACTCAATTAAATTATGAGTTCACAATGTTATGTACTTGCGAGAGTCTCATGACTTTTATAAAAGCTTTAAAAAAATCGACTTCAAAAATAAAACCTAAAAAATTGTACGATTAAAAAGTGAAAAATAACTTAATCACAGATTTATTTCTAACCACAAAACTACATATGATTATATATTATATATATATTCTTAATTGTGATTATAGAATACATACATACTCTACATACTGAAATTTGAAGTCGGTGCCAAATCAGAAACTTTAAAATGCTTAATTTTTTAACGCACACGGAGTACGGAATAGAATATTAATAAATAACGGCTATGTAGCGGGAGAGAACCCAGCTTATCTACGTACCATCTATTTGGTTTGGAATCGACTTTTCATAGGCCGTACAATATCTACTATTAAAGCACGTAAAATAAATACACACCACTGTTGTAGTATACTGTTTTATTATGTCTGTTACAATTGTCGGACAGCAATGATGCCCACCAGTCGTGAGCGTTCGCTTTTAAACTATAACAAACGGTGGCGCCATCTATGACATTTGAAGAATGGTGGCACGGTAAGTCAATAGCACAACTAGATTATTTAACTGTAAGGATGATATTTTTATTAGTTTAAGCCTTCAACGCCAATCACCTAATATTTATCGAATTAATTTATGTAAAATACTAATATTACATCAACACCTGTAACCTTAAATATTTAACTTTTGATATTTATCGCGTTATTCTATTTTATGATACTAACACTACACTTTATTTGCCACCTTCACAGTACACAGTACTTCACAATATTTATTTGTACTGAAACTGGGAAAACTTAGATCTTGGTTTTAGGTGATGGAAGACATCTTGCCTAGTTTAAAAATAAAAAGCTTTAATGATTCATGATAACGAAATCTGGACTACACATTTATCAGTAAATTTATGCTTTCATCCAATCATATTTTTCGTCATTATATGACAAAGTG
The DNA here is from genome assembly GCA_003671415.1 of Megathymus violae. NCBI lineage: Eukaryota > Metazoa > Arthropoda > Insecta > Lepidoptera > Hesperiidae > Megathymus > Megathymus violae. The sequence continues at coordinate 3,600,331 of PDGT01000033.1, forward strand.
TAGGTGGGTATATTTACTCAGACACGACAGAAAACAGGAAACATTAAACACTTACTGATAACAAAACTTGCGACGGCCCATACTTGCATGTGCGGCTGCCCACGGGTGTCCACGCCCACGCGATGCGAACTAACATTTACTAATTGGTTCTTGTCGTAGGCGTGCTACAAGTATTTCGATCACAAGATTACCTGTACAAAGCGTTCGGATATCGCGGACACAGCAAAATAAATAAACATTGATTTCCCGGCGGTGTGTATCCATGTGCAAGGGGTGGTATCGACCTACAGAATAAAAGTATCAAAAATGACCAAGGTGCAAGGGTCTGTAGCGATACATAAGTCTAAGCAAACATTCCCTGCTTGTCGTGCAGGTTATCCAAAGAATGAGGCGATTAGGTGAGGTCTCCCTTCGGACACTTCTGGTACAAGAGCTGTGTGGTAATGTTTTGTGATTGCTTGATCAGCGTATATTCTCCTTTTAAATCAAATGTGCAATCTAGCCGTATTGGGGCGGCTTAGAATACTCCCCCAATCCCATGCTGGCATAACTGGGTATCGTAAGAGGCGACAGAAGCCTACCTGCTTGGTGGTAGGGTTTCGCGTAAGGATTATATTATCAATATTATTATTAAGTCATTAATATTATTACTGGTATTGTTATCTTTCCGTGAAGCCTGCCTGGCTAGCTACCACCCTCCTGCTTGAGTCAGCCGCCAAACGACTCGTCGTGTTCCGGTTGGGAGCTTGAGAGCCAGTACCTTCTTTCTAACTTTCTTCTCATTTCGTGGCCGACAACACATCAGTGATACCTTTGGTCTTGCTGATGTCCATGGGCGACGGTGACCACTTACCATCAGGTGGTTCGTCTGCTCGTCGTCGGCTATTAACATAAAAAAAGCAATGTACTCGGCAACGTGTTGCCATTAATTCTATTCAGTAGCAGCCTAGTCCGTCAATCTTCCGCACGAAGGACTCGAGTTCACATACCGCACGCATTTCTAATTTTTTCAAACTATGTGCGTGTTACGAATTAATTATCACTTGGTTCAATAAAGGAAAACATTGTGAGGAAACCTGTATATTTGAGAGTTCTCTATAATGTTATCAAAGGTGTATGAAGTCTGCCAAGCGTGGCAAGCTATGTAAGGCCATAATGGACAAATTGAAAAATCCCTTTCATTACAAGTGAAAATAAGTAGAAGGTAGTCTAAAAAAAATTAAATTTTCCTTTTCTGGAATATTAACGTTTTCGATTTTGACACTATATTTTGATAGCTGTATGTACAAATTTTGTATATCTTTTATGTTTGTTCCAAACTAGTTTCCTGATTTCGGTTCTATGTATTTCAAAATCTGATATATTAGTCTTCTAATTGTAATGTCTCCAGTGTTCTTGTACAGTGCTAGCGTGGGATATTTTTTTATAAGCCCTTATAGTAGTGTATAATAGACTTTTAAATTGGTTACGCCCACACAATTTATCGATCTTTGTTACAAAATATCGTTATTAATGAAGTCTCAAAGTTTGTGAGTTTAATTTCTTATTGGAATTATGTAACAACGTGTGAAAGCCTAGTCTTCAGCTAAACAACATTACAATAAATACATCAATGACAAGGACGCTTGGTAGTAAAAGCTCCACAACCGGTTTTTCGCAGGTTAAAAATTTGCTATGTTATATGTGTATTAGTTTAATATACAAGCTGAGGAGTCAATTCGCCGTTTCTTCTCCTCAATGAAAAAAAATACGTGCAAAAGTGTATTTAATACCAAAATATTACATAATTTTGAATTCGAACAACTACAACAGCGTCTCTATGCATTTATTGTCCAGTACTCGTATGGGTTCTATATTAGGAAAACTAATTTTCAGGGTATGAGAAGGGAATATAATTTACTTATTTATCCTTTTCGTGTCCAATGTAAAAGCATTGACGATGCGGTAGACGTGATGTGTGTCGTGTATAAAGCGAAAAAAAAAATGCACCCTATTCGATTGGTGTAATGCCACTTCTTTTAATTTCTATTCACACGAGTATTACATTAAGGTCTAACACTACCTAGTATAGGTATCAAGCATAGGTATGACACTCTAATCAAGACTTTTAAACACGTTTTGATTATGCGTTTTTATAAAATTATTTCCTTAATACCAAATCAAGCCCATGTGAGCGTTAAACAAAATTTCCTAGTCGCTATCATGTTTCGTCGGCTTTATTGTTTAATGTAAGTTCTCAGTCAGGACTGTTCTATCATACTACAGCGAGCCGCTAGCGTGAACGTAAACCATTAAAAAATCCATTATAAAATACAGAGTAAACAAAAAATAACAACAGTCGTTCGATTAACATACAAACTGTGTTTTAATTTCAAAGGCGAGCCCACACCGCGGCATCCGATACCGTATTATCATACAAATGGTCCAAAATAAATCGTCACGGTCCCTTCAAGTGTGAACTGGTTCGTATCACTTACACCTAAGTGTGTGCATTTTTTGTGGTGAAGTGATTGTATCAAACTGTACTATGGGAGGTAGGACAGGGGGAGGTAAACTGTTGCCGGTGGCGATAATAAACGTTTTCTTTGAATGAATCGGTTGCATTAATTTCAAGATAACTAACTCTCCTTGTGGTACAGTCTTCTAAATAACGGACGACGCTATGTTGAACGGCCACTTCTGCTGGAAGTCGCTGGACTCTATCATTTAGTTCAAACTCAACTGTAATGAGTAGCTACCAGCTTCCTCTATAGCCGGTAACTCTTCGCTTTTGGTGTTATGGATGTCCGTACGCGGTAATAACTATTTACCATTAGGTAACCCGCCAACTTTAAAAATTCGTGGGAATTCAACGTAGGATTGATTTATTATAACAAAAAAATAGTTCTTGTAAGGGTTAGGTTACTTGCTTGTGATTTTGTTTTATTCTAGATTGTTTTCTAAAACTGGTACAAGCATCGTAGTATCACATCACAAAACTGTACACATAAACTATAAGTCGTAAAATAAATAGCTAGAAGCTGTTGTATGTTTCGATATGGAGAGTGAGTGACGCCTAAATATGAGGCGTTTCCACTCACTGCTTTGGCCCAGCACTGCGATTAACTTCATTCGGGCTGTAGTTCTGTTTAATGCTAAATACCAATAAAAATCATTAAAAAAAATTTACAATTTTTCAACGTCATAATATAAATTTTATTTTCTTACACCAGGGCATTTTAGCGCTCCTCGAACCCCCTACACGAACACCCTATACGAGTTTAGGTGGAATATTTGAATATGATTCACAGTGCCTATATTACTCAAAGCATGAATGATACTGATGCAGTGTTACATATAAATACATGGAATTTAGCTGAAATCCGTTTTATAAATGTTTAGTCTTCTTTCATAAAGGTTTAGTTCTTCTCTTGCGATTATCGTGGAATACTATGAATAGTCATTGTTATTCATGACTTTATTATATGAATGTATGTGAAGATGAAATTAAATTACTGCTCAACTGATAGTATCATCAATAAAATCATAATTAAAGAATAGTTTTCGAGGCACTGTTGAGAGAAGAACGGGATTACCACCAATGGAGAAATATCTCGTGTGCTTCTGGGCCTGAAAGGGTTCATTAAAAATATATACCGTTGACAAGAAGTGTACTTTTTACGTCTTTTTCTAAGGCGGATTAGCCGACAACTAGCTGAAGCAATGGCGTTTGACTGTCGAGAAATTTTGTAATAATCTAATGTTTTTTTTTTTTGTAAACCAATAGTTTATAGGTATCAATAATCAGAAGATTGTTCTTGAATCGAAGTTGGTCGGTAAGTAATTACGTGAGAGAAAAAGCAGGTGCAGTGTTATTGCCCCGGGCGGCTGGCTAACAACGATTCTGCCATGCACCCATATTTCGATACCACCTTGCTTATTTAAGAAAAAATTAAGTAATATTTAATCATGAACTGCGAATCCTGCGAACGGATTATTATATTCCCTTTCACACACACGAAGAGGAAAAGCTTATGCGTCGCGACACATGCTTGCGTTGAAGTGAGACGGAACAATATTTTTTCTCGCAGCCCGAATGCAATCGGTTTTGCAATCATTGTTGATCATTTAGTATTTTTTGCTGAATATCGCCGAAACTACTTTATAATAAAGAAATAAAAGTAAAATTCGAGTTTAAATCACATATGACCTTTTGTAAGTATCTATTAAAAATGCGTCTTTTTCTGTCTTTTGTGTAGCCACCTCAATCAGTCTGCAGTATTCTCAGTCTGTGGAAAACACATAAAACATTGGCACCAGCTGAAGGCTTAACGACTAAACGTGGACCATTCTTAAAAAAAAAGGAATAAAAATGGCGGCTCCAAAGTCAGGTGTTCGACCGGCGGCCATCATTAATTCCCATTCAGAGTCGAATCGGTGAAATATATCGTGACCGTACCGAAAACATTTTTGAAGCAGCTTTCAGAATAAGTCTTTTCATCCAGAATTTTCTTTTAAATTTCCGTTTTTGACCTCCGACTGTATCAATGGGCTCGATGTAAAAAGGGTGTTACAATTCTGAAACTTTGTTTCTACATACGTGTTTGTGTTCTAATTTGCTCGAATCCTATTGGTTTCTATACAAAAGGTCGTACTACAATCATAAAAATCCTTGTTAACCGATTGACTTGAGCCCATGGCCCCGACGTAAATTCTTTAACTTTTCAAAAGTTACGTGCTTGTTAGAAATCAATATCATACTACTGTGATGGAAAATATTCGAAGACGCGGCCATATCTGAGAGATCAGTATGCGCTGATGTTTTCTGTCCCTTATCGTACATGACGGAATGAGATCCGAGCCCTTGAATGACTCTACAATGGATTGTAAGGATGACGACAGCTGGTTAACGGACCATCCAGTGATACCCAGGCCGACAGTGACGCAAAGTCGGCTCAGTGCCAAGAAGGAAGCGATCAACTTAACTGACCCAACTCCGCTACATTGTCCGTTAAGCATAACAGCGTACGGCGGTCATGGGGCAGGTTGCACGGACTCCAGGAACGAACTGTTTACGCCACAATACATTACAATTTATTCACACGTAGTACATATCGCACCTTCAGAATTAAAGTGACTTAACTCAAAATTCCTGAAATTCCAGATTTTACTATAAAATTACTTAAAAAAGCCTACTCTAAAACCCCATGGTGAAAAAGAGTCCGAATTATGAGTGAGAAAAGGCAAAAGGGAAAACCTCATACATCTGTCTCTTTAAATTCACTCAAGACCATACATTTTTGAAAACTTTATTCGTCATATCCCATAAATTGCAATTTTTCAGTTAAGTCACTTTAATTCTAAAGGTGCGATATTGCAATCCATAACCACCGCCTAGGTAAACGATAAGGTCCATGTTTTGTCGCTGTGATATAGTATGGTTGTGTTACTCGGCGGGTAGATTGCTCTCGGCGTTTTGTTCTGAGCCAGAACTGTCTCTTAGAAATAAACCACAGTTGTGAAATCTCCTTCAGCAGGTACTAAAGCTGACAGTGGTATCTACCACATACCTAGTGTGTATAATAATAAACACTCATTATTATATCTATATTGATACGTGTAATAACAGTGGAAGAGTGAAAAGGATTGTAAATCCATTAATTGCTACAGAATAATAATAATCATATAACATAGAGTCCTGACAGGTCAGGTCAGATCATCCGGTAGTCACAGTTCAGGGGGTCAAATCAATTGGCCCGTTTCCACGATCGATCTACGATATTGAACGAGTTGGGATACAAGTCAATTTCATCACGTTGTATGTTGTTAAATCAACTGTCGGAAGATTTTATATGTTTTTCGAAAAGGCTTAACGAGTTAAACAATTGCCTGTCGTAAACATGGAGGCGCGGAATGTCTCAGGAAGTCTAAATGCGCAAAGCCTGCCGAGCCGGAGAAGCGCGTTGTGCGACGTAGTGCGCATCGAGATTTCCCGTTTAGATGAAACTTTATTTAATTGTAACCATGTTAAAATTCAAAGTAGTTTTTATCAATACACTTATAACCATATGCCACCATAATTTTATATTTAATACTGTGTACAGTGCGCATGCAGGACCAATCTACTTTCAGATAAAATCTTTATTATTATATGAACTTCAAGGAACTGAATGTATTTAAGGGCCACAAAAACAATGAATAAATAAAATCTAAATAAAATTAAAGTGATATTTTGTGAATACTCTTATATTCCTCATTTTTTGTTGCGTTCGAAAAGATGTGAATTAGTTAATTATATAATTAAAGGCATGCAATATCTAGTTATTAATTAAAATGCAGGTTTTTATTTTTCTTCATAAGAAATAAGGAAAAAAAGAAATACATCAGTAGAACTCTCCTTGTAATTGTGGACGTCTCGACTGTAGAGCTCCTGGTAGAGAATTCGCGGAGAATTCAATGGTCAACGTAAATCCGAAGTTCTTATGGCACTCAAAAGCCTCCGACATGACTTACGACTCCCATGTAATATGACCAACGTTGTTTGCCCTCCGAAGACGATTATTCATTGATTGACGTATAAATCAAACGTGAAAAAATAAACTATTGATTGAATCACCCTCTATTATGGTTAATTTTCGACCGTAAATCAAAATACAACAATTTATAATAACAAGTGTAAGTATTACGCAATTACGCCGCAGCCCTGAGGACCGGCGAAGATTAGATATGAAAATGGACATGTCCTATGTCTATGTTTTACGTAAATTATAGAAATATTGAATATTTATGGAGATTGAACGGAAATAAAGTATACCACCTAGGTGGCTCGTGCAGGTATAAATTTCGAGCGAGCTATACTTAACCCTGTAAACGCGACGTAAATAAATAGCTCCAACGTATTGGAGGGTTAGGGTTGCCGCGGCTTAAAGATTAATTTGACACTAATACATTAGCAGGAGTGGGTACTTCGGAGTAGCTTTTAGCTGAAGGCGTTTAGTCTGTCTTAAATATATGTTCTTCATTGATCCTTGCTTATGTTTATTTAATATATTACTTTTCTAATAACCTAGTAATTGAAAATAGTACTAAATAATAATAACAAACAATAATAAAGTTTTAAACACTTATACCCTTGTATTAGGATTCCCCTTGTCGTGGATGGAATGAAAGTATACCCGGGAATAGACATTTATCTGTCATATAAATGTTTGAACAGGCTGGGAGTTGAACCCGGGACATTTTCGCTGTGCAGGCTGTCACTACCGACTGTGCTGCGAGATCATAAAATTTATCAAAAAGTCTTACTGCACACTTAATGGGGAATATGTACAATCGTTGCAAAAATCGTTGCACGATGGGATTTTGAACTTGTGACATAACCATGATTCATGAAAAGACAGAAAAAATGCACTTAAAATAAAAAATAATTAATGTTTTTAACATTTATTTAGATTCAAATTAATTAGAACAGTTAACCTGTAATCCAAGTTAATAACACTTAAAATACTAGTGTTACAATATCTCCATAAAATTACGACGACCCCATAGCCCAGATAGTAGTGAACCTGCCTGCCGAGCGATGGGTGCCGGGTTCGATTCCCGGCCAGGGTAGACATTTATGTCACAGATAAATGTTTATTCTTGGGCCATGGGTGTTTGTAATGCCATATTTGTGCGTATCATACCACCGGCATCACAGGGAATTCTAGTGCCCCGCGCACCAGATGTTAGTGTGTAAAACTTTTATTATTTATTATTATTAATAATTATATATAATTATATTTTAATATTATTTATATTATTTTATTAATTCCATATTATATTAACTAATTAAATAAAAATAGTTTTGATTATCATTTGTATTAATTTGACACACAATGTCGAGTGCACGTGACATATGTACATATACGACGAAGGACTAAGGCTTGTAAAACTTGACGAACATAGTATTGTATTAGTTGAAGCTTAGGATAATTCCTAATATTTGTCCTGTCCCGACAATCTCCGTCAGGAGCGGCCCTCCGCAAACACTCCGAGATTTATTTGAGAAACCGAAGCAGGGGCAGCCCTGCGCTGTTTTGGATATTAATATTTTTACCGGTGTGCACTGAATCTTTACGATATTAATAAAAATATTTTCAATACGCCATTCAATATCCAAAGTTTCTTTTAAGCATTCCAAATTTTCAAAGAGTGAAATGAGGTAACATACGCGTACAGCATAAGACGCATTCAATTCGTTATACCTAACCGTGTATAATAATTTGAACTTCATTCTTTTAGACCAAAATATCAGTCGATGGTATACTTTACAGTGTGAACGTAAATATTTGTACTTCTTTAATTAATTTTTACTGAAATTGGGTATTCACTAAGGACCATGTATATCTGATACCGATATCATGGTTCAGTTCTATTTAAAAGCGGTCACAGCTCCATTGTTGCTTCTATGAGTTTTAAGGGCTTCGATTGTTATCTAAGACCTTTTCAATCAAAACTTGAAGTTACAATCTCACTTTAGGCAATAGCAGGTAGTAGTGATTGATAACAAGGACGATTCGTAAACAACCTCTTCCCTGCCCTGATGCAATGAGGGATTATTAGAGGTCCCGGAGCGAGTTCATTAGGCACTGTGGAAAAGATGAACCGATACGTTCATATGACATCGATGGGGTCGAGGGGGTTTAAGGGGTCACTGAGTCACATCAGACGGACTGCTCCAAACGGATTGGGGTATCTTTTTGAACATTTCACATCGTTGATAAAAAAGGAGCCATGCGCAAGATTTGTAGCGTCTATTCACCATTCTTTGTTGACTAGCGCGTTCCTTTCAATAAGTTGCGATGTAGAAAAGCTACGGCTTTACGGTAGGAGAACTGTGCCGTTACTAAGCGGCCGTAAAAAGGTCAGAGCATGAAAACTGCTGTTTTCTCTGTAGATTAATTTTGCAATATTACAAATAATAAAAAAAACGAAAACGAACGAACGTAATGCTGAAAGTCGTGTATAGAGTGGCGCTGCTATTAGACATTATTGCGTTACTGCCGCTATAGTATACTTTTTTTCTCCGTGCAGTTTGCGTCACAAAACGTCGGAGCGGTGAAGCGAGTATTTCGCTCTCTCTCCCACTCACGGGCTTTATGGGCGGGCATAGTGATGCGCATTATTGTTGTCGATAAGCGTTATCGATAATGTATTTAGTTTTGTCATTATGTGGGATTGTGATAAGCTCACTAACCCTCACACCACATATCGCCGCAGCAAGTTCACGAGAACGGCAGAAATTAACACTTTGTAAATTTTTGGGATCTATTTTCATTTCAGTCAAAAATGTTAAAACATTGTTGATAACAACACGTGCTTGTGCTCGTATATTGGTGCCAACAGGCAAAATATTATTTTGAATAAATTCTGCCGTTTTGGTACAAAACAAAGGAGTAGCCATTGTGTTACTAAAGAAATTCAGAGAACGAATGCGCATAAACACTTATTTTCTCTTCGATATATTGTACTAAATTAGCATTGCATTAATTTGCACGTATTAGGTGGGGGTAATGATGAAAAACAAATTACATAACAATTGACAAACAATGATCATAACATAACAATATCGCAGCACTCTTTGTATACCGTACCGCCGCCGTGCACCTGCTTTCGATGACTCATTTATTTTTATCGATAATGTCGTTGCGCCCGCGCAACATGCTCACCGCCCTAGCCGGCGTATCTTTTATGACCCAAACTGCACGGAGAAAAAAATTATACTATAGGACACCACGCTAGCTTGTTTGTAGACAACGTTCGAGTGACGTCATTCAACAGTCTATTATGGCCGTCGTCGACGCTGTATTTCTAGGGAACTAGCTTTAGACGGAGTACAATATAAAACCCTACATTGCGGAAAAGGTATGTACAGGTAAAGAAGTTTTTTGGTAAGAAATTGTTTTTTTTAGCTCTCTCGTATTTGATCCGACAATATTGAATTTATATTAGATTTCTAAAATTGTTTAGAGTATGCTGTTATTGACCCTTCTAATACTTTGGTAACCAAAAACATGTAAATAAAACCTTGCAACCGGTTTCTATTGGGTACATTTTGGAGAGGGTGCGCAGGAATTGTTCGATATAATTCCGCCATCGCAGTTCCTCTATCGAACAACTCGACGTACGGCGGGTATCCATCCTTACGTAGTGAACGTACCGCCTGTACGAGCGACGCGGTTTGCGTCGTCATTATTCAATTTTCTAAAAACGTAACACTAAATTGCCTTAAAGTGACCTGGTATTTCTTACAATTAAATGGGAATTAAGCGCTTTCAATTTACTGCGATATATATATGTATATATGTATATATATATATGCACACGTCCACTTACTTGCAGCTACATTCAACGCACAACTTTAATTTCGTTAAGTAGACGAGCAACGCCATTTATTTTATTGCAACGTTTTTATTTCTTCGCTCTTTAATTAATGTCGGGATCTTTACCACTTCACAATTGCTCTAACGAATCTAATCAATTAAAAGAATTGTATTCTCGTCAGAGATACGCATTCAACTGCTTCTAATACCAAATAAAACGTAACAGTTTATCGTTGTCTGTTTCGATAATTGCGAAAAAGTTTAAGAAATTTAACTTTATTTTTCGATTTGACTTTTTAAGTATAGATCACGTTACAAACGAGAAAAAGTGAAATATACTTTCGAAGGACTAGCTGGACATCAAGAACGGCGAATGATCTATTTTAGGATCTTAATCGGAGCGACGGATAGAAGTACCGAGATTATTACTTTTTTGTTTTAGAGTTGTGATAAAAAAACAACTCTAAGTATATTAAACGTATTTTAATAAGAATCTCATAGCTAACAGATGGTTTAACATTACACTGTATAAAGTATTTCTGTCAAATAAAATTCTTATAATAGTATAAATGTGTGTGTAAATTCCATTAATATTCAGTATGTAAACGACTGCGTCCAGCCAGACAGAGGTGAGCCGGTGTGCGTGCGTCGCCGGTCGCCGTGGACACGGAAACCTTTTCAGCATCGTGAGTGTGTAACCGGGCCTAACCTTTTATTATTATTGGCATTTCATTAATAGAATATAATAATATTAAATCCAATGTTGTACAAGTGTTTCGAGAGGCAAACATTTTTTTTTAATTATGTCTTTTTGCAATTAAGTATAATACAGAATAAACATTACTATTTTTCCGAATCTCTTGATGGAAAAAAGATCGAATAAGATATATGTTGTTTTATTCCTATTTTCAGTATTTACTTGAGGGAAAATAAAAAAACTCCTTTTTATACACATAGCTACACACGTAAAATATGGTTTTAAAATGCAGTTTAGTAGATACTGAAGAAAAAGGAATCAAGATTTAATATTTCCTATAGAACAAATATACAATAATTCTTCGTCGTATTTCCGAACTCACTATTAGAATGCAAAAAATTTGTCCTCACTCCGAGGTTACAGTAAAACATGAAAATCAATAATCTATACATTCGTATAGAAAATTTAAAATATTCTTGTTTACATTTCCAGTACGGTACAGTACGGATATATTACGAGTTTCCGATTTGTACTTGATCGGTTCTTTTCCAAGTCGGTTAAGAGATATGATAGTAATTATTCGCAAGTGCAAAAACGATCAAAACAACCCTGCTTCAATCTCGTCGCTCTGTCCCTGTTGTTTTGTTTTATGCTCCGATAATAGTGAAATGGAACTGTTAAATGCACAAAAGCGAAGCAAAGTCCGAAATCGTCGCCGGCAAGTGCTATGCAATCAAAACACAACATCCAGTAATTGGGGTCGTTGTTGCATTTGCCTGCTAACTGAGCAATAGTGGAGATCTGACCGCAACGCCGTGGACGGCGGGAATATTTCTGTTTAAAGTGATGTCTATATCTGTGCAGCGTGCTTAACCATCTGCGATCTGTTTTGGATAATCACTTGATGTTGGAAAGTTATTTGAGGTTGCCATTTTAAGGCGTATGCATTTTAGATCCCCATTTTCATTGTACCCCGCTTATTTGTCGCTTGGTTTGAGGATAATAATTTCATCATTATGATCACAGACACATTGGTTTACAAAGAATTCTTTTAGAGTAAGGAATAATGTATCACGTGAAAACCACTGAAATTATTTAGATCATACTTGGCATAAGTTACACTTGTAATCAGGGATGTTATGGACCTCCGTAACCGTAACCGAAACCTTTACATATCCGAAATAAAAATATATCCGAAACCGTAACCGAATCCGATAAAAAACCTTCGGATTATTTTGGATAGTGGCAGTCTAAATAAAGTACATTATGACTAGTTTACGTCGACTGAGGCTATACATCAGCCGCGTCGTTCTCATATTAGACAATTTTTATTATTTAATTTGTTTCTTCCATAATATATATAATACAACATAATACCTAGAAACAAAGGCAAATCATCTAATATTCGTGACCGAAATTATCCAAAACAATCGAATAATTCGAAATAACTTCATATAAGTAACTGTAATCGAAACTGGTAAAATATAATTCATAGCCGTATCCATATCCGGATCTAAAATTTCATATCCATAACATCCTACTTGTAATATGGGTCATTATCTAGGCTACATTACAATCGTCATACGTCAGTTGGAAATGATCAGCCGTGTTAGTGGTAAGCAACTGCAGACTAACTTCAGATCGCAAGTAGGACACGCGGCAGCCGGTGGCAAAACTTCTTGAACACTTACCTCCATGCTTCGACGCGCAGGTCACGCTATCTTGTATTTTAGGCGTCACGTCGGAATTTGAATGCCGGCATCAACTCCGATACCCGAGTTCGCGACTCACTAACCGAACCGCACTGGAGAAACGTGGTAGAGTCAGCTGTAGGCCTCTTCCAAAGCCAAAATATAGGAAGAGAAAACATAACTGAAGCCAACGTTGAAATCGTCGGCCACAAACGGCATGCGATTCGCAATCAAAAAACCATACGGCAATCGGGATGTTGCAGCATTTTCCAGGCAACTGGGCAATCTTGGGGAAGTAACCGCAATTTCACGAACGAAATATACGAAATGTGTACGTTACGTTTTACGTGTTATATTTGTATACGTGGTGTATTGTACAAAGTATGGGATTAACTTTAGAGAACTGTAGCTAGTGTAGTGGTTGAAAATAACTAACAGATTCTCCAGAAGGTTATGTACGTGTGATTTCTAATACAAGAAGAAAAGCCAGAAGACAAAGAAGAAAAAGGAGAAGATGAAAACTACTTTCTCGTTCTATATTGAGCTAGAATATAACGATATCGTGGTAGTGTACGAAACATCGGAAGTTTTGTCAGGTCAGCCAATTTATCGGGTATTATATATAGACAATGGTTTAAACACCCATTAAAGAAACTATTATAAACTTTTATAATTAATAGCAAGATTTATTTATATATTTTTTCCCTGTACTCAAAATTCATAATAGAAAAATATTAGTATATAAATTTCTTTAAACAATTAACAGGTTAGTATCACGAATATATAGTTTAAGTTTAAACAAGTAATATAAATAAAAATATAGTAAATTCCTGCTTAAGTCAAAATACAAATATTATTTTATTTTCATTTGTTACTAAAAAAACCGTTTGAGTTTGTATATAACACACGATGACATCTATGTTTCTTACCTTCGACTGTCTTGTTACGTCATGATAATTTTGCACTACTTAGTTCTTAATGGAATCAATGATGACGCAGATTTTTTTATGATTCAACTTTTAATTTTATCTTTTATCGTGTTTAATATAAAAATACATTTAATTAATTCATTAATATTTTAAAAATCTGTATCAAATCAAAAAGTGTCAAACAGCAACAAGCTAAAAAAAAATTGAACTTGATTGGATCAATAAAAAGTATTTTATTAACGATTGAAAATTTAAACAACATATATACATATAAACTAATAGTAGGAGTTCAACTGGGTTCAATAATGGTTCAATACACCCGCAACTATGTATGTTACGGCATATCAATTTGTAACTGTTACTATTCAATATGATAGCGAGTTCAGCAAATTGTTAAAGTTACTGTGCAATTTCCACTGTATTAAATCCGTTACGGTATTGTGCAACAAGGTCCTCAGTGAAACGATTGTCGCGCCATACTGACAGGCTATTTGCCTTTTATCCGAGGCCATTGCTTTTGTACTGCTGGTATAGCAAAGGCGTCACGTCGGATTGAAATGATGTGTCAATATAATCAAATAGATCACAGGGAGTGAGCATTGCAAAAAATAAGCAATTTGGGACGCGGTCGGAAGCTGGATGGGCGGCAGGGGAAAATATGTTTTGCATGTTTAAATGCTTCGAATGGCTCTGAATGTTGCCCGATCACAATTTTTATTCTTCGATAGCGGTCGTTAAGCCGTGTCAGGGGTCTTCGGGCGGCATAAGAACTTCCGACATTTGGGTAGGATATTAATATCTCTGTCAAACAAGTGTAGAGCAATGGGCCTAGAGATCCTTGCCCTGTAATGGGTCGCTGCTGAGTTGAATAACCACCCAAAGTTAAATGTCCAAACCAGAGTTACTTTACGTACAGTATATGTCCCCTCACTGAGTCACTTGAAGCTCTTGATTGAAGTCTTTTCATTCTGGATTCAGATAAAAAGGGTTTGACAGACCAATAGAAAGTGAACACACAACGAACTCCAAAAGAAAGCACCAAGCTTCTTTGCCTCGTCCGATGTTAGGGAAAGTGCACTGCGAGTAGAAGATAGTCAGCCCACATTAAAAAGGACTTAGTCGTTTTTTTATATAAAATGTACTTACTATGTAAGTCGCATTGACCAGCATTGACCGATAGTTTGCAGGAACGTAATAAAACCAACCCGATTTGAACAAACAAAGCATTTCAAATGCTCATTGCGGTGGATTGCATCTGACCTGTTTGCTAACAACGGCGAGAATAGCTTCACTTAGCGTCATTTCATTTGTCAAATTTTCAAACACACGATTTCAATTACGAACGATTTTGCAGCCCAAACGGCAAAAGCTTTTTTTTTTTTTTAATTTGGAAATGCAAGGCAATCTTGTGTTGACGAAGCACTTCATGCATTAAAATTTGGAAATTGCTTCAAATGTAGGTTTGGTTTTTTTATACCGAAGGCAACTTGTGATCTCCGCTGATACTCATCAGCAATACCGCGGGCGTCATCGAATCGCCAAGCGAGAAGAAAGCAATGAAAACTCTAGCCGCAACACGATAAAATCATTTCACGGTTGAATCTAACAAGGGTGGTAGGTAGTCATGCAGAAGAACCATCCGCTGTTCATGTATCCATTGCTACTTTCGTTTTCCTATCCATCTAAAAATAAAATATAAAGCTAGAACATACTAGTATTGTATAACTACTTCGATAATCCCAAAAATAGTAGAGGTTATTTTTTACATAACATGCCTAGTAATAAACTGCGTAGAAGGGGTCGGATTGAAATATGATAAATTCAGTAGTGGGCCGCTAATATAGAAGATCCCTAAACAAATTGCTCCTCGGCCCAAATCAACCGAAAAAGAGAAAATATTTACTAAGGGCGGCGCCCACACTGGCGGGCGCTAACAATAATTTGAAATATCTTATTAATAACGTTGTGCGTTTAATGTAGGTTAAGTTTTATTAAAATGTACAGAGGTAAACACGGATGAAATATTCAAAATATTATTTAATTTTACGCTGTTTTTCATGCCGGAGTGAACGTTTGTTTTGTTCATTCAAAGTAAGGAAATACTAATAAAGAATACCAATAAAGAAGAGAAGAAATGAAAATGAATGTTAAATGTTAAAGAACAAACAACTAATCGACTTATTTAACATGAAATGCTAAAAGAGTACGTATAGGCAAAATAAAGAACATATTGCAAATAATTCAAGTATCATATAAATTTTTCCGAGGTTTCCGCGTGATGCATCCGCAGGCAAACACATTCCAAAAAAATTAACTGCCGCAATTTCAAGAACAAAGAACATCCATATGTAACTCCTCATAAAATATCAATTTTTGGATTTGACCAGGAGGATATAGTTTTATTGTTAGTATAGATTGCACGAAATTTTTTTCAAACACAAAATCATTACGCCATGATCAACATATATTTTTCAATTAAACAACTGTAAAACTACCAGATTTTCAGCAAAGCATATCCCCCCACACGAATGATCAGTTTTTATGTCCGTCGGTCCACAACGATACACGTAAGAGTAAGTAAATATACAAGTAAGTAAGTAAGTTCGTTACGCTATGATCTTCTTATCATTCCCTGCGGTAATACGCCGATGTAACCCTGGCCTTATCACCCAGCTATTTATTCTTTCTATGTTTTCTTCGCCATCCAAACACCACAGACACGTGTCAAAGGCATCTGAATGCTATTCCGGCGCTCCGTCTATAAGTAGCGGTGAAGTAGAAATGTCTGTTTGTGACTAAATAAACACCTTTTAAGCCGATTTGCCAGTTAACTCGCGATGTTTATTGTTTTGAACACGGCCGGGCAGTTTGTGTTGATTGATGAACGTTTTTGCTTCTTGGAGATAAATAAACATACATGATACGGTAATTTATTTTACATTGTTGTGTTGCCATTAGTTTGGTGGTTATCGTATTATTTCAATTCACGAAATAGAATACTAACCACAATGGTTGTTAAATAACACGTTTTCCTTTAGACGTTAGAAACTATTTTAACCTGGGTCCTTCAGGCGAGAGGTCGACGTTGAACTTACTAAGTTAACAGTGCTAAATTCAGATTATTCGGCAATTAATTGCTGAATTGATAAACGACAAACTATTGGGTTTATAAAATGGCGTCTTTTATAACGATTTTAATGGTCGTTCGCCGGAGCAGAGTTAAATCTGCTATTAATCAACACAGTGGGAAATAATATTGAAGCAATTATTAGCAGGGGACTCCCGTAACAGTCAATGGATGTTACGTACTACCGTGAATGAAGGTCAATTAA
The DNA here is from genome assembly GCA_003671415.1 of Megathymus violae. NCBI lineage: Eukaryota > Metazoa > Arthropoda > Insecta > Lepidoptera > Hesperiidae > Megathymus > Megathymus violae. The sequence continues at coordinate 3,617,323 of PDGT01000033.1, forward strand.
TTATAAGTGATGACTTGGCTATGACATAGTAACGGGCTCTACAGGGCACGAGAGCCTCGACATAAATTAAGGGGGTTTATGTTGTACTAAGTTCATCAACGCAGGGGCGATCGTCAGTCGGATGAGCACCACCAGTGGTAAGGTACACGGTCGTTCCTGTGCATCGAAGGACACGTTGAGTTGAGCAGTTGTTATTTTTATATGACATTCATTACGTCATATCTAATGGCTTTGAACGCTATAAAAACTTTCGATATAGGACCACAGACTCCGTGGATTGTGGACCATGAGTCGTCGAAATGAGTGGACATATTATCATTTAATAATTATTTGTACAAAAATTATTTGATTGTTGCTGCTCTCTGTACGACTGTTCTTCCCTTCCAAATTCTAAGGATTTTGCCTAATAATTTTACTACTATATTAATTAATTATTAATTATTATAACCTCGTACTACGTTTAGTTGAAGCTCAATCTCCAAACTCTATGTCCGATTTTGATTAGTATTCGATTCGACCACTCTTTTTTACACATACGAGTAGAAAATAATATGAAAGCGTAATAAAATATCGAATAAAATCGAAATAAAAACAATACTCTTTTATCGATGAAGAAGATTGTCGAATATTTCCTAAAAAGTATGTAGCCCATCCGATAAACTGAAAAAAAGTGATAGGGTTTAATTGGTGATTGAGTGACGTTCGAGTACGCTCTAGGCTTTTTCAATGCCCTTGGAATAGCTTCTCGGAATAGGCGCTGGTGCTTCGATATGACGTTCTAAATAACCATATGCCAAGTCGTATGGTTGCCGACAGGGTTTTTATCGGTAGGAATCCCGGAAACTGCTGAAGAGCGACTGGGTATCTTTTAGAGATTGCCTCCGCCGCCGCCCCGCCATGCAATATGAATTGCAACCAAAACAAAATAACTTAAAGGCCGTCTAACCGTATACGCATTGCCGAAATATCTAAATAAATCTTCTAATGCAACAACACGGAATAATTCTTTAAAATGAAATATGGTAAGAAATAAATAAAAGTAACAGCTCCCCTGTCTCTGAATTTTGGCAAGAATCACACTGAGTCACCAACGAGTACCTACTCTCACTCGTAAATCAAAGGGAAACGTGTAATCGAGATGACACGCGTAATAAATGGCTTGAATTTTTTATCTTTATTGATATTAAAGTATCAAAGTATACAGACCGTTCGGCATAAAATGCACACAGCCCACAGATACAACAATGTTTAGAAGTGGAGAAACCTTTGGGTTATGATGTATAATTGTCAACCTATTCGGATATTAGAGGCCTGGTAAAAAATGCTTACACAATAATTTCACGCAATTGTATTCCCTGAGTCGTCGCAAGCACCCAAAATTCGAGAAACATTTGCCTGTCATTAAGATGTATGCTGGGGCCGGGAATTTAATACGGGAACATGCTCTCAGCAGACAGGATCACTAACAATTGGACTACAGGGTATCTCGAATAAACCATATAAGGTTTCGTTACCGGGTGCTACGATATCTTATTCGTAAATTATCCCCGACCCAGTGGTCCATGTTACCCCCGACACAGCGAATGCGAGGGATTAATTCATTTAAATGTATATCGTGAACACCGGTTTAACAAACTCCGCTTGAAAAAACATCATTTGTTAACAATTTATGTAACGCGTAGGCAGCGGGCGGTTATGTGGGTTAAGTTATGTAGTAGCATGTAGCACCAAAATATAATATTTTAGTAAACTGTAACACGATGACGGGCTTTTGTCGCGTGCCGAGCAACGTCGCGTGTGCACTGTAGGGTTACTTGAGTATTTGGAGGCCTTAATTTAACAACGATTAAGGTGTTAGCCCATCGTGTTTCTCGAGGTACGGTACTTCGTGTTCGAATCTGCGCGTAGCTGGTAACAGCTGCTGGATTTTTTTAGGGTTTCGTCTGTCGTGGTTTCAATTATTTGTACAGAATCTCTACTGCAAAATCTGAAACGAATAAAGTTTGTTCGATCGTGATAATATCACAAAATATTGTACGAATTTTCAATCAGACAGATTCACCAGGAAGACTCGTTTGTACATTATGTAAGTAAAATTAAAGATTTTGCTTCAAGGGATATGGATATGTTTTTTTTTGTTTAAAATGCACGATAATTTACCATTATTATTTTTACGAAAATCCCAAGTATTCGTATTCCTGGAACCATTTATTGCACAAAACCCCATTCTACGCAAGCACGATTCGGGCTTGGCTAGTTTTTATGCAGTTATAATAATTGAGGTCATGTTAACTTGTGTTTCGGATCGCAGTGGTTTCAGTACCATATATTTTCCTCGTCGCGCGGTACATAATAGCGGGGTAGGGTACGACTGTTGAGTTATTTTGATGATTCGATTATCCTAATGACGTTTGTATGATATTTTTTGCCATACTTAAACCAAGTATTAGAATTCGTGATGGTTTTGTGTTGCTTCAAATTCAATTTTTGTTTTCATGAGGTAATGATCACCTACCATCAGGCAGCACGTTCGCTCGTTTGACGGCTATTGGCGTAAAGCATGTATAACAAAGAACAATTTATGATATAGATACCGCTAACAGTGTCGAAAGTACTTCGCTAAGATTTTGAACTTGAAGATAGTTTAATCCCAGTGTAGCCATAACACTGACACTTACAAACTTTTGAAGCGAACGAAATCAGCCGCAAGAATAAATATGTATTGGACACGAATGTTAATTCTGCCTCTGATTGAATTCCTTTCTGCTCCGCAAAGTGAGCCTCACTATCATTTGAGTTATGGGATATGGTCATTAACGTTGGGGTCGTCATTAAAGTTGGGGTCGTCATTAAAGTTGGGGTCGTCATTAAAGTTGGGGTCGTCATTAAAGTTGGGGTCGTTATTAAAGTTGGGGTCGTCATTAAAGTTGGGGTCGTCATTAAAGTTGGGGTTGTCATTAAAGTTGGGATCGTCATTAAAGTCGGGGGTAATATTAAAGTAAGGTTCATTATTAAGGTCAGGGGTGGTATTAAAGTAAGGTTCATCATTAAAGTCTGGTCTCTCATTAAAGTAGGGGGTGATATTAAAGTCAAGATCTTCAACAAAATCGATTTCCATTTCATTATCATTAAACTAAGCGTCATATTTAAAGTAAATTTTAATTTATTTTTACTGGTCACAATATTCATGAATGATCGTATATATATGCCTTGAATTTGAATTAGTTACCCATCCTGAAATTGTTGTTTACCAAAAAATCACAAAGATTACTCTTATTATTATACTGAATTTAATATAATCAATCTCTTACCTAAAATTGAGCGACGCGGAAAAACCATGGCGTAAGAAATGGCCCATTAATCAGCCCCCGGGGTGTAAGTAGTCAAAAACGTGACTATCTTGATTCTCCAAAGTACACATTACCCTTATTTAGTGATATGACGGCCGAGCCACTCTCGAGCTTCATCCATTGCCACTAATTTTATTTATGTTTACCACCCTAACACATTTATTTCCGCGGAACGGCCGAACCAATAAAACCACTGAATCAAAGAGAAAAACTGCTCTGTTCTCTATAAATATTTTATTTCAGATAGTGAGAAGTAAGGACACCATGTTGTTTGCAGGAAAAACTCTGGGACGAAAATTTATGGATTTTATTTCTAAAAAAAAAGTGTCCTTAAAAAGTATAAAATACGGTTCTAAAATACTTTGATGGGTTTCAACCCTTTACCGGAATCGATGGGTTAGTTTGGACCCAACAGCAATAAATAATAAATTGCTTAGTTGTGAATCGAGCGGCGATACATTTTTCTGCGTCAATCTAACATCATTAACCGGATAACCAGATCTTTGACTTTTGAAGATTACTGGGAATGTAGGTAATTGCCATCACGGGTCCAATTGGACATGCAATTCCAGACACGTAAGTTTTTAGTTGTTACATAAACTCAAAATAACCATTCCGGTTAATGCTTGTATATGGAGATTAAAGTATGAATCATCATTGCTTTTACGTGCGATTTTATAAAAGTTCGATTTGATAATATGCTCTTAAAAGTACTAGAGCATAAAGTTAAATGGGAAAATAAAGCTAAAAGCACCCAATTCCCAATGGTATCTGATATAGCATGTCTATAGCGGATGGCGTGAATTTATTGATAATTAAATCTAAAGCATAAAGCTTTTGGGGTACGAACACATCGTTTAGTACGTATTTTTGGTATCACAATAACAGATAATGTTGTTAAGTTATTCTGAATGAGTATTCAGGTATCATATCGTCGAAGCACCTTCATGCATAGATTAGTGACAGAAGATATTACGTGTCACTGTTGCTAATGAGTTGGTGGAAATTAGGTTCGTGAATATGTGTGATATCGTGAAGGTTTTTACAGGTTGGGGTTTTTGTTTAATCTAGTCGGATATGCCTAGGATTAATTCAGTCGCGTCATTAGTTCCATCTGAATATAATAGGTGTATTTTAGAGGTATACTTATTTATTACCTTTTACCATTAAAGACCATGGTCCCCAATTATAAGATTAAGATGTAAAAATCATACTGATTACAAGTAATGTATATACAAAAGGGGTTACGTAACGAACAGTTGAAGAGTATTCTATATTCATATAACAAGGGTGTTTTTTGAGAATGCATCTCATATTCTTCATAGTCTACAACCTACAATGTTATTTAATTGTCTATACTAATATAATAAAGAGAGTGCGAATTTTGTGAGTTTGTGTATATGCGGAAAGTAATATCTGGATCCATGACACCTGTAAAAACAAAACTTGTTTTTGACAGGTACATTATTGCGGATGGACATAGTCTACATAATAATTATATATGTATAATAATTAATTGTTGAAACCGAACTAAGTTGGGACTGGCCATTTGTGTTTATAAACGTACGTCTTCAACATAGCCAGCACGGTCACCCTACATTCGAAGCTCGAGAACTTTTACTAATGTGCGCTAGTCAAATGGGCTCTTGGGGTCTGCATCAGTCGAAAACGAGCTGTATTCTCGGGGGGGGTAGAGCTTAAGTCACTATTAGGGTAACGGATTGGTACCAACTAGCCGTACTCATGCATATGGAAATGAGACTTAGGTCATGAAATAAATACTTCTGGCCGGTTCCCTCCGTTTTGTTTTTGGTATTACTCGAGATTAGGCGCCATGGGCGAAACGTGGATATAATCCTATTAGGACAAGTGCGAGCTTTGCCGCTCCAGTGCTGGCGTGCCTCTTGTTGTTTGAGTGGAAAATGTTTATACTTATGGGGATTATCTGCCAACGCACATATTACATCATCAATATGTTTGAAGGTTCACGGGCTAGCCACGGGCGAAATTTTTTGGGATTGTAACACTCTCTACCCTATTATTAATCATTGACTTGATTGTTCAATAATTCAATTTATAACTCTTACGAAGGAGTTTCAAGAGAAAAACATAAAAAAATATTTTCTATAATATCTGTACGTTTGCAGAGGACCTTGTTGCCAATAATAGATTTTTAAAACCGTCTGCAACATATCAGTTACTTAGTGTCTACATTTATTAATCTCAACGTTGCTCATTAGTGCAGATTTGCACTATTAATTAACCCTTCGTCGGCACCTGATATTAGGAAAAAATATTTGAAATTTTTAAGGTATATATTTCATTGTACATGATACTTGAGTAGGGAATTTCTTTCATCCTCGAGCGACTGAGGGAGATTGCTTCTCCCCCGCCCAAGATGGACTCTGGTGTACTACAGAGTAGACAATATCTCCAGGTCTCTTCTCTTAGTGGTCGCTGGACTCTAACTAACCACGTAAACTCCACGGTATTCGTGCATCGTGAGGTTTTTAAATGAACGGTGACCACCTTCTTTTTATAAATAACACCTATGAGATGTTTTTGGAATAGGTTTAGATACCAGAGAGTTAGTTAATAAACTTTCTTTTGTAGTAAATTACACTGGATAATTATCTAAATCAATATGATATAATTGACAAGCCGCCGCATTTTAAAGTATTAAGTGCATAAGCAGATAGATACAATTAATTATTTGTGCTGTATTTTTACGTAGCTATCATGAAGTACGCGTACTGTCTCTATGCTATGAGTAAAGTATTATGTGTTCTAAGTCAATTGGAGTAGGACTCATTTGGCGCAAATCGGTGTCTGTTCAAGGCTACTCAAAAAATATTATTTTGTAACAATAAAATAAACAGAGCGTCATTGGTAGATTTGTTTGAAGCAACATGAATTCAAATGCGTCGAACTGGTAAACACAATTAGGTTTAACGCGAGCACGACTTATTTGAATAAATATATCATATTTCATCTGTGGCCGCCTAGCATTACGGATGAACGCTCAAATGGCCGTTGTAATAAAAATGGTTCACAAAAAACAAAATATTATTCGCAACAACAATGACCAGTAAAAACAAGTCATGCCTTTTGTTACAATTTCCTGCAAGGGTGCCAGCAGACCAGGGCGTTCGTGTGTAATGTAGCGTTACACGAACCTTGTATTGTGTGCTGAATCAAAAGCACACAATGATGACAATATGTATTTGAAAAAAAAGGGTAAGAATATATTATTATTTTGAATAAGTTTAATATAAATAATCTAAGAAATCGCATGCTCTCCGGAGCGATTACTTCTTGGTAATTAGCTTAAAACCATACAGAATTAAATAATATAATAAAATACAAGTAAAAGTGTTTTAAATTAGATAAAAAAAATATAACTGTTAATATATTAAAAACAAAAGTGTGTTTGTCAGCTCCGGCGCACGACTGGAGTTTACTCCTGAAGTACAACTGTCTTTGAGTAATAGATAAAAGGTGTGCGAGGTTGGGGTGCGCAAAAACAACGTATTTTAAATAATAGTAGTTAGGCCGACAAAACGTCACTCATAAATTTTCCATACCGGGGGCCTTATATAAAAATGGATTCGTAAGGAGTAAACTCCAAAAAGTTTATATTTTTTATCAACAACAATGTACTCACTACATTAGTTATACATATATTTCTTATAAACATGCACGAATCCAACAGCAGTGATTTGGCAAAAATTTGCCCCCGAAGGTTTACACAAAATACTCATAAGGGCATCACCCGACCGAAGCTGGGGTGTGTAATCGAGCGTTTCCTACTCACGTATTGATTGAATCCTTAAATCACTTTTTTATATCAAAACAAAATAGGTGCAGGAAAGAAATAATAAGTTATAGAATTATGGTTTAAAAAGTCATGCTATACACAAACTGCTGATCGATTTTCTGACAAAGCTTATCGACTGATATCCGACGATAAAGACGAGTCAACTGCCATCCGAAGCATGGAAGCGCTTAAGAAAGAAATACTGTTAATCGCCTGAAAACATTCAACTCCATCGATCATGGCTTCATCATTCAGCTTAGTCACACTAAGTGTAAATATAGTTAAACGGAGATATGTGCAGAAGTATATGAGCATATACTGTGGCATTATTTTGGAAAATATTTAAATATAATCTATTGGAACTTATCATACAATAATATTACCCCGGGACCTCGTTTAATGGCATTGTTAAAACAACCACCCAGGGAGGATGCTTGATCGAAAAATCCTCTAAGCAATGTCGTTGCATATATTAAGCGCACGAGATTGGCCACCGGGCGTAATATATCGTATACTTTAGTATGTAAAATGTATTCTTAGTGACCTTAGCTAAATAAACTCTTATTAGTAAATTACAGGTTCGGTGAGATTAGTTAGTCCAAGAGAAGAAATACATAATATACGTATAACTATACGTATAACGTATATAACGTGTAACTATACGTATAACGTATATAAGGAGGTGGAAATTTAATTAAATAAAATTTGATAATTTATGCCGTATTTGGGCGGCCTATTATAGGTACTTTCCCTAATCCCATGCTGGCAGAACAGGCTATTGAAAAAGGCGACGGAAGCCAGCTTGCTTGGTGGTAGGGCTTCGCGTGAGGATTTTATTATCAGTATAATTATTAAGTCACAAATATTACTACTGGTATTGTTATCTTTCCGTGACGCCTGGTACTACCCTCTTGCTTGAGTCAGCCGTCAAACGGATAGTCGTGTTCCGGCTAGGGGCTTGAGAGCCACTACTTTTTTCTTACCTTCTCATATCCTGGCCGACAACGCATCGGTGATATCTTTGGTTTTGCTGATGTCCATGGAGGACGGTGCCCACTTACCATTAGATGGCTCGTCTGCTCGTTTTGACGGCTATTAACATAAACAAAAAAAATGAAGTAATTTTGCATGACGATTCACTTGCTTGGCCAACACTGCCATTTTTAAATCATGATTAATGAATGTTTTTTATTGCCGCATCAGAAAGCTCTTTAGACAGTCAATGCTAAATTCTTGACCTGGTCAAGACCTTAAGAAGTAACAGAGTATCATTTTTATGTTTCAAGCAAGCAAATATAAACGTAACGTAATGTCATGATGGTTCCTTTGAAGGTAAATGATCCCGTCGCCCGTAGATATTCATAAAATTACCGGCTCAGCGTTGTTAGTCGAGATGGAAGGAGACGTGATGGCATGGACCGCATCTTCAAGATTTTAACAGCTAATGATAAAGAAAAAACTCGATAAACCTTTTACAAGTTAATTTCAAAGTATAAAAGCTTTTCGCAAATCTGATGTCTGGAGCCTTGTAAAGGTCACATGGGACATGGCACCTTTTAAATAATATTTAGTCTACTTCATTACCTAATATTCTGCGTCGTATACTATGGTAAAAAGATACGGTGAGTGGGCTTTTTCTAAGTTATTGCTCTTTACAACTAAGGCCACATCGTCAATTACCATCAGGTGGGAGTGTAGTCAACACTGACTTACAATATACAAAAGCTCAGCCAGTGATTCGTGTGGACACATTCCAGAGTTAGTAACACGATACTGGAGCGATACAAGATACACATCTTTCATGTGTTCGTTCCAGTTCACTGCGGGCGTGGTGTGCGTGGGGTGTACCGTGTGCGTGTGTGTCGTGTGTGGGTGTCACAGGATCGCAGGATATTTGTATTTGTATTTAGCTGGCTTTTATCACAATACAAATAATGACTTTATATTATTGATGGCATAACAGGCGACTCTCATGATAAAAAATATTACGATTTGCTTCGGGTAGGGCTACTGGCTATTACAATGCTACAATTACAATGTTACGATGTTTCCGTAGGCTGCCTCGGTCAAGATGACATCTTAAAAATTTATTTTTATATACGAGTACAGAATTATAGTTTCCAGCAACAAAACATATATTTATATGCATACGCATAGATCCCATAGAACAACAACTTGGAAAGCAAAAACAAAACGAACAGCAACTTGAACCTGATCATCCAGTGTCAACACAAATATCAACTTTAACGTGAATATGAAATTTTGAACCCATTTGTTACTATTAACAACAGTGCCTGACTCCCATCTCAGGCGAATTGTACGATGGTTGTACCATTTAAAAGCCTCTTTTAGAATATTCTTTACGTTCCCATTCATAACTAAAACCGTTCATGAATTGTAAATGTATTCGTATCCATATACGAAGGGTACCCCTAACAACCCGAGCAACAAAAGTAATATGTTGAGAGGAGCGTTTCGTTCCGTCCGTCCGTTCGCTGATAAATTGGTCGAACCGAAGTCTGCGATGCCGATAATTAGTGGTGCGCGTGCAAATTTAATAACTCCCCTCCCGGGAGTGGCGTTTACATTTCACGAGAGGATAATTCAATTGGCAAGTCCAATGAAAGTGATTCACTAATCTAAGATTTTTATGTCATAAAGAGATTTAAGTTTTTAGCAATTTGAAATTTACTTTGGAGTAATGATAGTTAACGGTTACAAACATAGATTCTCGTAGAGGCAGCTACGCTCCAAAGTCATACGCATCATAGCCTAGTTTGGTTTGTTTAAATATGAAATTAATTATCCTTAAAGAAAACATCATGAACAACTTTGTATACCTAAGGATGGTCCGTACTATTCTCAAAGGTGTGTAAAATATACTAACGGTGCAATAAACTACATGTACAAATTTTTTCTATTACTAGTCGAAAGGAAGCGGGGGACTCGACACATTTAACGGTCGATTTTAGAAGAAGGTAGCTAACCAGGCGGACAAAATGCCCTACCACCGTGCAAGTACCGTCGGGACTAAACTAGGTGATAGGTCCAGCGACCTCCAACAAGAGGCGTCATAGCATCATCCGGTATTCAACAGGGTGCACTATAAGTTGGGCAGGTTGGCTTGTAAGTATGGATGGAGCCAAAAACTTGCCTCAACCCCTCTTAATCCAGAGATGAGTCCCAAGTCCCGCAGTGGAACAGTTATGAGTGATAATGATACCAATTATTTAGAGCCAGATTTTAGGAATTATTCGAGCATCTTTTCTATAATAATAATACGTCGATTTAGATCTATATATCAAATGTTGATCTATATATCTTAATAATGGGACTAAACATATGTCTTTTCATTTATTTATTATTAAAATATGTCGAATGTTCACTGAGAGCGTTAGTAAATATCTACATCGAATAAATAAAATTCGTATCACTAAATTCAGATCTCAAATGTGAAGTAGAAATTACATAACTCCTAATTAAACGAGTTTATATTAACGTTTTTAAAGCACCCACAGCACTGTCACACACCATAACCAGTGAAGTTGTTAAATGAACAAGGGAAAGTTTTAATTGCCATGTTCTCGTTGCTGATCGCGTCGTGATGGAGGTGAAGTCGTAATTACGATCGTTACGTCGTGAGTTATAAAGGCAGGAGACACTATTTGCTTACCGCGGCCGCTCGTCAATCACGAGGCGCGCTGACTGTACATTTTGATTTTAGTCGAATGTTCGTCGCTTTGAACGTTTATTGGGTAGTGTTGCGCTTTCATTTGTACTGTGCGTTTGGTATCCTGGATATTGATTGTAGGATTTTAAGCTTAACGTAACGATTGGCTTTAGACGGTCAATAATACTTAACACATTTGGCGACTGCTACAGCGAAATGTGCTAAAGTATTGGGTATTTATTTGCAGTACAGAAAGCGTACGCAGCAGGCCTGCATTTTTGTGGTTTCTTGTGAAACGTATAATGTGTAGGGTAAATACAAGGGAAATGGGAAAAGATTAAGAGGGTGCATGTGATGTCTCTTTGTGTGTATGCAGGCCACCCGCAAAAAAATTAAACCTTTAAAAAATTAAAGAAAACAACACAATTTTAGTTAACTAATTATAGTATACCTATACTATATTGTTATTTTATAGCGTGACATGAAGCTCATTTGCTCGTATATACACATGGTTTAACAATATTGACAATACTGTCCGGGAGGGTTAAATCAATTATGTTACATTATGAGGTTTAATATTACCTCAAAGCGTGGAAGACAATGTCTCTTGTGTAGCTTGTACGCAGCTTTAGGTAAGCGCAGACATCAGAGACACACCTCGTTCTTCAAACAGATCAGCAATAAATGGTGTGCAATAAGGGAACTTCGCTTTTGTAATTACGTACGACCCCAGGTAATAGATTGATGAACAATCAGCATGTGGAAGTGGTTACGGATAGCTAGTATTTTCAAATGCTTTTGCTTTTTTTTTGCTTTTTTTGCTTTGCTTAATTTTTTTTATGCTTTTTTTTTGCTTTTGCTTTTGCTTTTTTTTTTACTTTTCGATCTTCTATAGGGTACATTTTGGAAAGGGTGCGCAGGAAATGTTCGAAGCAATTCCGCCATCGCCGTTCCTCCATCGAACAACTCGACGTACGGCGGGTATCCATCCTTACATAGTGAACGTACCGCCGGTACGAGCGACGCGGTTTGCGTCGTCATTCATCATGCGCACTGCAAAGGACTGGAACAGCTTGTCCGCGCAGGTTTTCCCGGCTACTTACGATGTGGGAGCCTTCAAGAGGAGAGTGAATAGGCTTTTATAAGTGCGTTCAACATCTTAAGACTTCATCACCACTTACAATAAGGTGGGATTGTTGTCAAACATTAACTTATTTTATGTTATAAACAAAACTCTAATTGAATTCCGCATTTTACCTGCAAGGTTTTCTAAAATTAAAGATACATTTCGTAAAATTATATACGAGCATAATTACGCCATTGTCCTTTTTATATAAGAAAGGGTTGAAACATTGTTACTTAGTGATTATAGCAATATCAGTGAGCTTGAGCCCAACTTTAAGTTCATAAGTGATCAACATAGTTAAGCAAGTTTGGACGCCGACGGTAGTTGGATGGGCGATAACCAGCGTTGCAAGTCAACGCCGCTGTGCTTTGGAATGCATGTTAAGTAGTTAATTTCGGATGTTGTCATTAGAATGCGATGTCGGTGGCCTTCCAAAGACATGAGAACTTCTGACACTCGGATCGGTCGCTGATCCTTATATCAATAAGTAGGTGTTACAGCAATGTGGTGATAATCAATTTCACTTCGTTCTATCAATTAGTCAGTAATTTTAATAAATCACAGTCGAAGCCATATTAAATACTATATGTTTAATATTAAGATTTATTATAAATAATATATGAACATGAAACAATACATTTTAGTAATAAAGTTTAAAAAAAATCAGGATCATGCTATCTCTATAGAACCTAATAAGAAAATTAACCTACGCCAGCAGCAAGCTGAACGTAACTTCGGCTTTAGTGGCCAAAAAACTGTAGATAAGGCTGAGTTTGGTACAACTAAATTGGAAAACAAAAAAATATTGATTTAACTCACACCATGTATTTTCGACAAGGTCGATCGCGCACTGTTTAATAAGTCCTGTCGGGCAACTCTAATTAAGGCTAACGGTTCGGTGAACCGAAAGCCGCAAGTTTAATATTTATTTGAGTAAACACGCCTATATGATTACCAGCTTGATTATTCTTTTATATGGTTAAGGTTCTGTACATTCTGCGTATGTGTCTGTCGCACAGTTATATCTTCGAATGTATAGTTATATGAATAATGTTGAAGTTCGGCATATATATAGAGACAAGAAGCTAGAAAGATATTAAAGAAAACAAACGATAATCGAACTTAACATGACATGACAGGACACACATAACATAGCATATGGTAACATAACAAACTTATAGGTATATATAATTTGCATGCTGCAACTATCTGTAACTGGAATTATATGTAAGAAAGCTACTGTGGACTACTATTATGTAAAGCTATGTATTGTCACATTTAATTCTGTTGGTGGCTCAATTATAAAAATATAATAATAATTTGAGCCGTATTGGGGCGGCCTAGAATATTCCCCCCAATCCCAAGCTGGCAGAACAGGGTGTCGTAAGAGGCGACAGAAGCCGGCCTGTTTTGTGGTAGGGTTTCGCATAAAGATTATATTATCAGTATTATTTTTAAGTCATTAATATTATTTCTGGTATTATTATCTCTCCGTGAAGCCTGCCTGGCAAGCTATTACCCTCCTGCTTGAGTCAGTCGCCAAACGAGTCGTCCTGTTCCGGCTGGGGGCTTGAGAGCCGGTACTTTCTTTCTTACCTTCTTCTCATTTCCTGGCCGATAACGCATCGGTGATACCTTTAGTCTTGCTGATGTCCATGGGCGACGGTGACCACTTACCATCATGTGGCTTGTCTGCTCGTTTATCGGCTATTAACATAAAAAAAAACATAACATAACATAGCATAGCATAGGATAACTCGCGTCTCGAAAACAGTCGAGTTTAAAACTTCCTAATAAAAAGTTATTAATACACTTCGCTCTATATTTTGCAGTAAATTCCTGGGTCTTAAAATGTTCGTGGCAAACAGAATAAATCGATTAATCGGATATGTTTATATAATTTATAATAGTAGATTCGGACACGTGATTCGGACTTCACAGTCAACTTGTAGCGTGATCTACTACAGGTACCTATCTAAACTTGACACGCATACTGTATAAATCTATACTAATATTATAAATGCGAAAGTAACTCTATCTGTCTGTTGGTCAATCACGCTTTAACCACTGAACCGATTTAAACGAAATTTGGTACAGAGATTATGAGAAAGACTATGAGAAAGGACATAAGGTACTTTTTATTGCAAAAATAGGGGTTGAAATAGGGGATGAAAGTTTGTATGGGAGTTCGTCAGAAAGTCATGGAAATTGGTGGTAAGCACTTTGGTTAAATACGAATTAACATGTTTACACAGGATTTTGAAAAATTTCAACCCTTAGTAGTCGAAAAAGGGGATAAAAATTTGTATGGAGACTTGGTTAAAACTTAATTTGCGTAAATACTGGTAAAATAAAATAAAGATTTAAGTGTTTTTCCATTTTTTTTTAATTCATCCCCAGAGGGTGTAAAAGAGGGGATGAAAGTTTTCTAACAAACGCTTACCGAGTCGAAACTGTTACACTTAGAAACTTGAAATTTTGACTATAGATTTCATTTGTAACGTTAACTTTAAATAAAAAAGGAAACGTCAAATATGAAAACAGGCAGTAACAGACAACGGGAAAAAACCCTTAGTAGTAGAAATAGGGGATTTAAGTTTGTTTGGTGACTTAGTTAAAAGTTAATTAATTTGCGTAAAACTTTATATAAATACCTACAGACCAGGGATGTTATGGAGCTCCGTAACCATAACCGAAACTATCGGATATCCGAAATGTATCCGTAACCGGAACCCAATACGATAAAAGAGTTACTGATAGTTTCGGATAGCGGCAGTCTAAATAAAACACGTTGTGACAGATTTTCGCCGGCCGAGCCGATACACTGGCCGCGCCATTGAGCGTCTCCAAAATATCTGTATTCGATTCATATTTAGTACTCGGAAATTTGACCATATTTCTGAATATCGATCTAAGCTCAAATGGCTCCCAATCCGTCTTCGCCGGAATAGTCATATTCTGTCTACTTTGTACTGCGTCCTGTTTAATCTAAACACACCGGAATACTTAAAACAACAATTCCAATTCAAATCTATTTCTCGTCGCGATCGTTATCTACTTTTTAATGATAATCTTTCTCTCTTAGTCCCATCCAGATCTTCATATTTCTATGGTCAATCCTTTACCGCAGTGGCTGTGCGACTTTGGAACTCCTTACCAGTTACAATCCGACGTGCGCAGACACAAGAATCATTTAAAAAACTAGTGAAGGAGTATTATCTCTCCATATGATTACCATTAATTTTCTACTATCTTTTGTTATCTTAATACCACTTTATTCCTTTTTAACTATTCTTACACCTTACCACATAACTGTAACTTATTACACTATCTGCTGACAAAGTAAACAAATATATTTCATAATTGTGCACCCCTACCCTGCCTCATTACTCCATCTACTATATCAGCTCAATATGTTGTCTGGCAGAGATCGCTGATTAAGCGATAAGGCCGCCTGTTGTACCTAAAAATATTGTATCTAAACTTTCTATATACTACTTTTTGGTGTACAATAAAGAGGATTTTGTTGTTGTCGTTACAATTTTTATTATTTAACTTTTTAGGCTATTGTTTTTCTGTGACTGTAACACTGCAATATAACTAGAAATAAAGTCAAACTGTTACTGTTGTGTGTTTACTGTTACCGCTGTGTTGTTGTTTTTTTTTCTAAGTTGTAAATCACCGCCAAAATTATCCGAAACAATCGCATAATCCTACTAATATTATAAATGCGAAAGTTTGTGAGGATGGATGAATGTATGTTTGTTACTTTTTCACGCAAAAACTACTTATCGGATTTAGATGAAACTTTACAGTAATACGAGTATAGCTTATACATTAAAATAAGACATGGACTATAAATTATAAAGATTTTGTGTAATTTGACCATAATATAATCATAAATATCAAATAAGTCGGAAAAAATCCTGCTCTCTGAGAGCTATCCCGGCGTGCGTTGCGTAAACCGTTGGAATTACACGAAGATAATATATGGTAGAATTGTTTGTCTTAAATAGTTCTGAATAAAAGTCCGCGAGAGCATATATCTACCTTTTAATTGGAAGCCACTATATACAAATTAGTGAGCCATAAATACATTAAAATTGGATACTTTTTTTAAATTGCACATTTTACAATAATTTATCAAAACTGATACATTTTTCGCTTTTAGTATTTGATGTAGATAAATTTTGTCTTTTACACAAATTTATTTGGAGGAATAGTTTAAAAGTTATCACGATGAGATTGACCTGAATGGAGCGCCATCAAGAGTCTACTATAAGTCGGCGCGGGACGCAAAGCGCTACTCTATTGACGGTTGGGTTTATTATGCGGTTTTTTTAGGTAATTCGATTCTCGAAGCGATTTATTACTTAGTACAGTACACTACAGTTACTATGTGTGACAGAGCAAATTCCACGCGGGCGAAGCCGCAGGCAAAAGCTAGTATTCTATATAAGTTTCATTGACATAAGATTTTATTTGAGATAATAAAATAAAGGTCATTAACACAACCTTTTGTGTTTTATAACTTTTTTCTATTGGTACATTATCTTATATATAAATATGAATTATACTCTTCTTTACTTTATAATTATCTAGATGAAAAGCACATTTTATCGTTAGAGTAATATCGCATAATCATTTTAGTGAATAGTTTTAAAAAATATGCGATTAAGGATAACAAGTCGTGCTTATAATAATCAGTTCTTAGGAAATTAGTAACTGATTGAAAAAAATAATTAAATTAAATAATTTATTTTATGAGGGAAGTGAAGTGTTAATGACTTCTTTCATGAAATCATACAATGTAAAATAAATATTTACCTTCCATTTATTTTTTTTACCAAGTTCATTTTTTAAAAACAGCAACTTTACTAAAAAAAACATACTATGGTTAATATAAAAAATTATCACCATTAAGGCAGTAACACTATACGTATGTAAAATACGTTACCATAAACACGTGACAGGTGACAATTGACAGAGAAGCAATTTGGGGCAGAGTTCAGCCGGCCATTTTTGGCATCGGGGTGGTGGAAAACCTCCAAATGATTCGAAAAAATTCGTGACATTCTTATTTGTTAAAACTGCTTTGGCAATCATCCGGTGTGTTTGAAAACATTGTTTTAAACTTCTCAACGTAATACTCAATGGGCTCCTTCCAAGTAATCTCTAGATGCTCCCGGGAAGGACAAAACCTTGTGATAAAATTCTATGAGAGTTTCCTACTTTCTAAAGGTACATTAAACAGATAGGTGCAAGTTGCTATCACGAACACGTCGGTTCAGTGGAAGAGGAACAACGCGAAAAAGTAAAATAGAAATTTTAAATACTGAATATATTTAATCTGTCTGGTTATAAACAACCAAACAATCTCACGAACATTACCATTACATTGTCACGATAATAATCCGTACATCGTGAGCGATATCCAGTATAAGAGTGGCTCTCGACAAAGTACACAGACTGACGACCCTTATTTGTGTAAACATTACGGTATGAAGACTTATTTGTTTAATATCACCCTTTTCATACGCCACCAGTAACGATGACATTCGCAAAAATGCGAAATGACAGCCGCAGCGGCTGTCGGCGTGACAATCGTGTTTAAAAATATCGAGCACCAGCTACAAGCTTTGAGCGGGGATACATAAACTACTAATAGTATATATCGGCGCAAATACAGCGATTCACCTATTATAAAAACTGGAATATTTGGGTTTAATAATCTGATTACTCTAAAAATTGCTTCAAAAATCATCAACTGATTATTTTGTGTTTGTTAACGTTAAAACAGTGTGTCATTCTTGTAATTTAAATGCTTCCTACCAACTTCAAAATATGTAAACACGTGATCGTGCGACGGTCCCTATAAACAGAAAAAAAAGAAAGAAAGAAAAAAATATTTCGTAGCGTACCATTAGCACAGGAGGTATGTTAGTATAATAATTACGAAAAAGGATTACACTTAACTTGCGTCATGAAGCGATAGGGAACCATGACTACTGGTTTTCAGTGTAAACCTAATACGACTGCATTGACGAAGCTCGATCATTCCTGCTCGGGCTGTCGTACAGTACGGACCTCTCTAGGACGTCGTAACGCTGCCCTAGGAATATACGAATATCAGCAAATACTTTTAAAAGTTCCTTTCAAAATACAAACATCAACAATTCAACAATTGTGGCATCAACAATGCTGACGTCACACCTTTTAAAAACGCTACGGAGGTTACTTCTCAGTCATACATATATTTGTGTACAATATAGTTCTTTATATTTGCTTTGCTAGTACGTATCCGTATACTGTGAATTATACAGAGCATTCATGTAGTATATGTATGTATGAGTGTATAAAAATAGTACTGAGTATTTAGAGCCCAGCAATTGCCAACAAAATGACCCGTAAAGCGGTAGGTCATAAATTATAAATATATATTTAACTGTATCAGGGTATCATATTACTATTCGTGCAAATTACATGTAATGCAAACGAATATATATTACTGTAATCCGTATTAAAAGTCTTCAAGCCAACAATCGCCAGCGCTTATAACTGACGGCGTAACCAGGCCGAAACTTTGATGTAGCTGATTTTATCAGGTATTGTTTGGGTTCGATTGATGGAAGCGCTCCAAGTACATTCAACATTTCTGAAAGGAGAACGACTTGGTGACTGAACATAATGATGATGACAAAATGTTATACCTATTGAAGTTTTACGTTTAAATATTATTTTCAAGGTGACACTAGTAGCCCCAATGATAATGTCATTATTGTCGCTTATTTCCAAAGTCGGTTTGTGATTCGGTTGTAAAAGTCTTCAATAAACTTGTGCCGCAGCTTGCACTCTAATGTAAAGGGTGCCTAAAATTTTTTCATACTACAATCCACACTAGGCCAGCATGGCCGACTGTGGCCATTGACGTAAACAAATTAGGTGTTTAATTAGTCTATAGACAATGCAACATTTTGTTAACAACGACAAAATTCGAAAATCTATATTTATGGGATTGTCATAAACGAATTTATGGAAACGGAAATTCATATCATGGAATTCCATAAATTCTGACGCTTTCGATTGTTCTCATCCTTTACAAAACGTTAATTGTATACATCTATAGTATATAAATTGTATAACTTAACTATTTTTATTGTATTTCATTTGAAGATTATTTTTGCTCATTAAGCAGTGTAAAAGCTCAGCTTTTAGCGTGGACTTTCCACAAAGTAGTTTCCTCTAAGTTGGTGCTGCTACCTCAGAACTTAAGCATCTGAAACTTATTGCAAATCTCACGTCCGACCCAGATCGCTGGCTACAAAGTACAATACGAGACGGTTACTTTGTTGAACAATGTCGGTCGTGGGGAGGTAGCTAGAGAAGAAATACCATTGGGTAAGCTGTAACGTGATATAGCTGAGATCTTATAACTAAATAATGACCGACTTACGTTGTATTTAGGCTACAAAGACACTATTGAACGACACGGCACGCGACAGTACAGTATCTGTAACTGTATGTGGCGGCCTTAGTTCGCCCGAATGAATAGTCTCGGACCTAACTGAAGTCCTTCGCTCAGGACCCGCTATAACATATTTAGTTGTGTACATTCCGGGACCCACGAATATTGAGATTTTCAAATAAGACTGATCCTTGCACAGACCAAAAATTTTAATCTAAACCTCAAACACGCACTGCAGTAGCATGGTATGGCACTCGATGCCTCCTCGTTTGGCCATTGTTTAAGGTACGTTTTAGTATCCAATATTAATTATTCTACTTATTAAGGATCGTCATCGAGTAGTATTAAAATTAGAGCAGGCTCGCAGATAAAGCCGAACGGTGAAACCTGCGCACAAGTGGCGTGGCGTCAGCGAGGGTTCGTGTCGGAGCATAATCAAAAAATGTAAGAAAACACTACAAAAGGGCACGGACGAAAAGTCTGTGGAGCAGAAATTTCATTAATAAAAAATGAGTGCAGGAGTTACGCGATTCAGGTCGTGGCGTGCTGGTTAGTGAGGTATTGTCTGACGTCAGCAACGAAGTTTCCCAATAACTTGACTTGAGATATCAAGCGTCAGACCTATCATATCTACCAGCCTCTGTTAATATCCACAGAAGATAACACTCATAACAATATAGTGTTATAAAATATACATTAATGCAAACAGATTAAGCATAAAGAGTTATGGGGAGGGTATTCATAAAAATTTGTTCTCGATCGGCAATAACGCCATCTAACATAAGAATACAAAAAAAGGGGTCGAATACATGACAGACAATCGCTTCCAAATATTTTTTACAGTAATATAAGTTTTCAAAGGTTATAACAATTATGCGTATAACAATTATAAATGTTTCAGATGAAGAAAGTTAAAAAATTACAGATTATTATTATTATAATTGGTTATGACAGAAAAAATTTAAAACAGATGGCCACGATTTAATTCACATTACCTTGTTTGCATGATTATAATTTTGTAGCCACAATTCTTGTATTCATTATATTTATTACAATAGCGCTATAAGACAGGTTAATAATTTATTTAATAATTAAAACAACATATATATATATATATATATATATATATAAACAAACACCACTTAACCGCATTCTTTTGTACACATCAAATGAAGTAGTAATATTGTGGTTGGTGTTGAGTTTTAATTTCTTTAGTGCCTATTCGATAGAGGTGATGATACACTGTGTCGCGTATATCGGTAGGGAAGGTAGTTGTCAAGTCGTCAGTAGATGGAGGGGATAGTTGTCAAGCGTGGAGCCTTATGATGAACAGCAGTGCTGGGAAGGATGTATAACAAATCAGACGTGTGCCTGTGTCTGTGTGCAGTAGTGAGAGCGTGAGGGATAGTTTCTGGTGTCCTTCAAAGTGGATAATTAAAGGCATACCGGATGTTACAGTACTCAATGAGATTTAAATGTTGATTATAAAAATGACATTCCGCTCCTCACTATTGCCGCCCGTTTAGATTATTAAACAAAAGCAAATTAATATTTAAATAATGTACTGCATTTTTATTATTGGGTTAATAAAATACATACACATGAACATAGAACGGTTGAAGTCGGTTAAAAAAGCAATGTTGATGTTGGTGACAACAAATATTTTTAAACTGCTTAAATACTGCAATCCTTCGAGGAGTTCCAGTCTATATCTTCAGAAACTATCACAAACAACAGAGATATGGGTGTAAATGAATATTCATAAAAAATATGTACTCAGAAACATCCTCCGAGAACCTCTTCCTTTTTTGTCGGTTAAAAACATACTTGCGACGGGAGAAAATCATAGCAAATGACACGCGATACAATCAGGAGTAACAATACATTTGTCTCTTCAAACAGGATGGAATTTATATTCTACATAGGTTGGAATGTCTCAGTGTTTCAGTAGTTCGATCGCATGATAATTTGGTATCTAAATAAAATTGCACAGGAGTTGTCATTCGAATAATGCTTTCGATATATTTTCTGCAAAAGTCCTTAAAACGATGCACGTAAAGCGATATGTAAACTGTTTTAGCGTACCGTAATAATTGCAAAGGGTCGGTTATTCTTTTTTTATTGTATCTAATAATGAACTCACCTTTCGAGAGTTATATAGGAATATTGAATTTCATATTATAACAAAACATACTTTTTGGATTTTTTGTTTGTCTGTCTGGATCTCTGACCGTTAATCCGCCATCATCTAGTCACGTTTCACGCTAAAAGCAATAGACATATTTGTAAGATACTTTTTATCCTTGGAATTGTATCAGGTTCCGGGGAATTATATTTTATTAAGTGGGTAATAAATCAAATTTGGGCCGTCTGGCTGCAGCTATTATAATAAATTTATGTTTCTAATTCACAGTACTAAAAGAATTCGGATGCTATTATTTCTAAATGCACGGCGTATCTTTTCCAGATATACATAGCGTCTCACGCGTAAGTACAGATAAGTGTAGGTGTAGCATGCCATCTAGTAGTTCAAGAGCTTTCAACGCCAATTGACAGTGGATAAACTGATTAGTGAAACTCTCTAATGTCCATTGAACATACTTTACACTCCAGTCGTTGTGATTTGGCGTGATTTTGTACAGTACTTAGTTTATGCTATCGTGTCGTAAATATTAAAGTGAGCTTAGATATATGACAATCGATTTGACATGGAAATATTGGCGACGTGAAGTAAAATTATGAAAAGCTAATCATTTGGCCTATTAATTTCCGCAAACGCAAATCTGGAGTTACAAAAGACTTCAGCGTATCGCAGTAAAAAATTAAATAATGTCACAAACGGAAGCGAAGAGAAATCACAATAAGGTCCCTTTTGTTGCTGTCCATGTAACCGAACCATGGTGCTTTATTAAAATTACAGGGAGTGCTGCGGAACGGGAGATTTTCGTGCGTTTGTTTAATTTTATTTTGAGCTTCGGGTCGGTGTTTCACTAGGTGTATTTTCATGGAAATTAATTATAAAAATAGTTTAAAAGTACTGAGTGATACCGAGTGTGGTTCTCAATGACTGTTTGGGTCTTTCTGTGGAGTTTTTACGTGTGATAAACTTTTTCAGTTCCGTCGCCATTCATTCTGAAGGGCCTTCCTTTTAAAGGGCATTTGATGGAAGATAAAGATTTTTATAGTTCAGGTAGCTTGTCGTGAGAAATGTGCGCTTGGCTTGGCTTGGCGTGCTGGTAAGTAGTGAAGTTTTATTGTATTTTATCGCAACCAACATTTCAATATGGCCTTTGTTGTACTGAATTATGCTTTGCTCAAACTTATAGATCCCTTGTAGATACAGGGCTGGCAAACGAGCGTACAGCCCCATTAGAGTTACGTAGCATCTTTGGCACATAAATATTGCTAGAATCTTTTTCAGTGCAGGGAATCATCCAGAGATGTAAAAGATGGACTGTATGGGAGAATGACCAGGTTTTCAAGCATTTACGAAAGAGCTCCGGTACTATTCATGGTCTTTCGGTCCAGCGCAACGTAGGCGGCCAAGTTCCCCCATCCAAATATTGCCAAATTATATGGCAAGAATCTATTCACAATTTGGGTAGCTTAAAACATACTCCAAATCGTTTGTTTCAGTAAAGATATAAAAGAAATATTGGGATAAAGAAACCGATGCAAAGAAGTTCTTATGTCACCCGACAAAGGACTTCGATAAGATTTGAAGCTGACCTAACTTCTGCTCAGCGATAAATAAGCGGTAAAATAAACAAGAGATTAGCGAATCTGTAATAAGCGAAATATTTATTTTCGAAGTGTACGCCTTGGATTAAATTGGTTTCTTACAGACACAAGTGGGGAGGCAAAATAATAAATAATACCTTGGACAAGCAATTTTATTAGCTCGCTACTGAATTTTATAATGAAGTACATATATCAATTTATTAGAGACTTGAAAATATATGAAATTTACTTGATTGTAAAACTGTAACGGTACAATTTATTATCAAGGATTTAGTATAGATTTGCGTAGGTTTTCTGTGTCGTTACTAATAGCCAGCAAATGTTTGTTTCGCCCGTGATCACGTCGCAGAGGGCCATTCTATCACGATCCCACCATTACAGCTTGCTGACGATAATACTAAATTACATCCACAAATTTATAGCCAGTACCCTTAAATACGGGTATTACGTGCCCATTTTGAGGTATAAAACATTTTTCACGCTAATCCATTTTGAGTTTGGTTACAATAATTTTGAGGACAACTGTTCGGCATATGTCCTTATAAATCGAAGCTCTGGTCTTGAAGTAAGCCTTGGTGACGTTCACGGGTTCCTCTCTACTTCAAATAGTATTTGGATAAAGTTACATTTTTCATATCCGTTTTTTTGTACTAATTGTTTAACTAATTTTTTTGTAAATTTTTTACAATATCTGATGCAGGAACATTATATAATCACCAACCAGCATATATAACATAACATATCTGCACAAGAGTAAATTTTTTTTTCTAAAAAATGAAGGGAAGATAAAATTTTTAATAATTTTTTTAAAGAATTGGCTTTTTTACCAAAATGTGATTTTTCTGTGTCATTACTACTGATTATAGTTACTCCGAATTTTAGTTTTGTACAATCACGTAGATTTTTAATTTTACGTTTCACTGTCATACCGTTAGTCTTTAACGCCGCGACACAACACCGGATCGACGTGATTTTTCATACAAAGGTGGTTTATAAGTGAGGGACTAACTGATGTTATTTTATGGGATAAATGACTGCATCCCGTGCGACAGAATTAGCTGTTTATGACAAAATTGCTGGACCTGATTTTAAGTTAATTTTGTATGAAGTTGTCAAAGGTCTCACAGCATAGTATAGAATATTTTATCATAGAAAAGTGTATAGTTAATAATGGAACGGTTATTTAATTATACCAACTCACATAGCATAGATAAGCTCATCGTTTGTAGTATGTAAGATGCACATCAAGCTCTGTGATCTCTAAATGTTTTAAGTATTCTTCCTCATTAGTTTTCAATCCCATAAAGTAATATAACTGTTACAACTATCTCGATAACTTTATTTTCATTCCCGATTTCATTTTTACCAATTCGGTGATGTAGAGAACTATTGAGCATTTCTCTCTTCATCATGCCGTGCTACCTTGAGCTAGTGAATTAGACGTATGTCATGTGTAACACTTAACATGGTTAATACCTCTACTCTCTCTCTCTCTGGTTTCTACTAAACTTAGCTTTGGTCGATAGATAGAGTTCAAAGCTAAAGCGGCGCCAAGGTAAGTCGGGGTCCTTGCGAAGTTGCGGCGGTACTTCACACCGAAACGGCTTTTAACCCTGTACAAAGTTTAGTTTCGACTATGTGAGGAGTACTGCTGTCAGATTTGGGCTGATTTTGGTAAAACTTACCTAACGCCCTTGGACTCGATGTTGAGACGTGCAAAAGCGCTCATAGGTGACACGGATCTCGTCGACACAAATCTACCATTTTACCATGACATGGGATTGTTGTCAAGCATTAAGTTACTTTATGTAAAAAAAGTAAAAAGAGTAAGAAAGAAATATTTAATAACACTTATAGTCTAAAACCATTTTCAAACGATCCTTCATCGCATGGTTAAAATCCCACGTTGATACGTTTAATGGTTTTAAATTTAAGTTAATACCAATGAAGATAATTTTCATTATACGTATACTAATTTTGTCTAGTTCTTCTACCATGACACTCTTCTCACAGGATTTGTTGAAGAGGTGTCGTTTGAAAAGTGTGTAAAATTTGATTAAGTTTCAAATTATGTATTAATAATATTAATTTCAATAATATTACAGTTTTAAATATCACCGCATAAAATGTAGTAACGAGTTTTACACATGCAAGTAATAATCTACTTACTCCGACTATGGTGCTGCTCGCACTCATGTCATCGTAATCTTTTTGATCACAATATTGTGGGATACTGATGTGTTCACTAATGAGGTTAGACCGTCAGTGCCTACGATTTTCATCCTTAATTTAATTGAGAAGAGCACAAATTTGAATAGCGTAATGAAACAATTTGTGTCTGTACTACTTTTAGGTGGGTCCCGGTTATTATAATTACGGTCTCTTGTGGTACTCTAATATGGATCTTATT
The DNA here is from genome assembly GCA_003671415.1 of Megathymus violae. Taxonomy (NCBI): domain Eukaryota; kingdom Metazoa; phylum Arthropoda; class Insecta; order Lepidoptera; family Hesperiidae; genus Megathymus; species Megathymus violae. Next base: position 3,642,902 of record PDGT01000033.1, read on the forward strand.
GCTGTTCATATAAGGTATACAATAATTTCACAGTATCACGGAGTAGTTGGAAATATTTTTTATGTGAAATTATGAATACTGGAGCTTGTTCTTAGTGGCATTAGTTATTTAACAGGGTGTTTTTGGTTAAAGTTTTTGATATTATTTGTTTTAGTCATTAAATCATAAATAACTGTTATTTATGTACGTGATACGTGATATTTAAGTATCTAATAATTAATAACATTAGACTGTAATGTTTAAGTTAAAGCCAACTCAACTTTTTGGTGCACCCTGCCGCGTAACGAATGAGGTTATATCGCCAGATCCTCTTCTGGAGGTCGCTGAGCACTGTACCTCATTTTTCTAATGAAAACTAAAAGGTTTCCCTTGAGATGTTCGACAGGCAGTTGACTTACGGTTTCTGTCTTGGCAGGCAACTCTTTTTTGAAGCCCCTGGTGTTGAAGATGTTCGTGGACAGAAGTGTCACACACCTTCACGTGGTGTGTCTGATCATTGTTACTATAAAAAAACAAATATGTTGTAATATATTCATATCAGCCAACGATCAGTGAAATGATCTCCTAAACATATGAACTCCTCGTGCCTATTTATCCATTTTATTGGTCTTCATATATTTTATATACATTTACAAAAGGAATAAATCAAAGATGTGTTTCTCTACCTGAATAAAATATTTTCTATTTGACGCCATTGATGTCATTGCTCTTTTTCTTCCGTGTTTGGATAGGGACTTCAAATAATTTTAAAAAATTAAACAGAATATACATTTTCTTTACACACACATAAACACAAACACACACATATATATATTTATTATTTTTGTTTACCCCAGTATTTTGATGATAGAAAATGCATTAAACATTATGTAATACTTGTATTAAATCATTTTGTAAGACGGACAATAAAGATACATAAATTATGGTATAATAATTATTGTATTATACAATTGTTCCGTTTTCTAATTGTAACAGGAAAACTGTAAATATCATAATTCTATATTATAATAGGTCAGTCAATATTATTTTTATCAACGTGCACCGTTTCAAAGATGTGCAGAGGAGTTTCTTTCGTCGGTTCTTCTCGTCCATGTTAAAGAATTTTTGCGACTGATACCTGCACGAATAACGGAAACTGAATCTTAATATAACAGCTTATGAGTTCCAGATTAGATTCCAATAATTGGATTTTTTTTATAACAAAATATCTTCCCATTGATATGGAAGACTGAAGCTTTTGCATTTTTATAATAACCGTGCGTATTAGCGACTCTAGGTCCAATGGCAAATGGAAAGCCAGCGTCACGCGGTCGATCATCTATGTATGCTTTGAACAGACTTATCAAAAGGTGCGACACAAATATTGTCAAATGTTCCCTTAACGCTTAATCGCAAAAATGCAGGCTCATCACGACGGCTGCGCTATACAGAGCAAGTGCATCATGAAACCACGACAACTCTATTAAGTGAACATATCATATTGAAGCACGATCGATAGATAAGGTTCTACGCACGGCAATCGTTAATTTGTAACAGTTGCAAGAAGGGACCGAGTTAAATAAGATAAGATTAGAAGCCGCAGGCTGTCGAGTCCGCTCAGTCATAAAGGATTGATAGATAAATTTTTCAACGTACAGATTGAAATCTGTACAGGATATGGATAATCGTTAAAGCAATTGTTAATGATCAGGTAACGTTTGAACGACTTGATCGATGAAGGTGATATTCACGCAATAGATAGTTTTTGATAGGTGTCACTAGGTTTTAACACATATTACACATATTTGCATGCCGCAATGGAACAAAACCAAGCCTGCTAGTCAAAGTTATTCATTTTAATATTCTAAGTTGAGGTTTTGAAAATAAAAATTAATGAATTTTCATCACAGTTTGCAATGGACAAGAAATACTTGTCTATGAACATTATACATTTAACAGCTATGCTAAAACTAAACGGGTCTTGGAGTCTCAACTTCAGTACCTTTAGAATGAATTTTATGACCACTAGTTTTCTGAATTGAATAAAAACACTTAATCTAAGCCATTCTCATAATATGTCGAACTTAATCCACAAGTTTGAGCGTAAAAGATCGAGTTGACTTACATTCATTGAAATTTTTAATAAAAAATTATATTACATTATGTGCGCGTATTACAAAATAATTATCATTTGCTTCAGCGAAGGAAAACGTCCTGAGGAAACCTGCACACATGAGAGTTCTCCATAATGCTCTCAAAGGCCTGTTAAGTCTGCAGTGCGACAATTATTAGTTGTAATGACGATGAATGCTGAATCAATAATTATCTACTTGGCAGCGATTCGTAAGCGTACTGATGTTGATTCATTTTAAAAATCGGTGAATATAGCGACGAACCACCTGATGGTAACTGCATCTTGGCGCATAACGGATGTACGTGAGTACATAAGAATCATCACTGACCTGTTGGCGTTGGCCGTTGCGCGACCAAAAAGGGAGCGGTGAACTTGCTGATGACCTAATCCGCTAACTTTGAATCTAAAGTACAAGCAAGTTAAATACCCTCTGGAAATCTGGAAGTTTCTGGACAGAGACCTTACGTTACAAATAGCAAAAAAAGAATGGAAAAAGATCGTTACAATTAGCCAGAGGCCAAATGTTTCGGCCAGACACAAGGACCAGCCATCAATCGCTTAGATTTCTCACCTCGTGTAAACGCTGAGCTATTAGCCGATAATTGTTGCCCTGTCTGACGCTTCACACCGCAACAACAATTATCGTGGAGCGAACAGCGGAAATGTATAATTACAGTTCGTTCCTATTTTCTCTGATCGGTAGTTCGTGCTAAGTTGTGGCTGAAGTTGGAGTTTCACTTAAGTCATAAAACTATCATAACTGAAGATTTTAGTTTTAATTTTACTCTTTTAGCGCGATTGTACACTTTGTTACTCTCATATTACAGTACAGTAATATGAAAAGTAACTACATAATATAAAGATATATTCATATAGTCTTACCAATAATAAAATTATAACGGAGCGGAAGCAGTATAATGAAAATTATAATATACATAGGTTATTTTCTTCGACAATATGTTACATAGGTACGTTTAATTTATAACATATTTGTTCGATTTTTCGTCTGTCTGCTTGTGTGTGAATGTATCACGATAAAACCATTTAACAGATGTAGATTTGTATTTGTATACTTACATGTAATATAACTTACATTTAGGGTACTTATAACAATAAAATTATAATACTTTTAATCCCGGGAAATGAGTCTGTTTCTGCGAATAGGAAATAAAAGTTGGTATGGACATTCTTTAAAGAGGGTAGTATAAACACTTTTGACTGCCTTCCTGCAGCTATTGCAGTAAATGAAAATGGTTTTACAAATGTTAGGTGTAACATTACTGAAGAAAAAATAATGTTTTATTAATTAAAAAAAGGTGAATCATTGAATAGATGTATGATACTGTATACAGTGAAAAGCACAGGCGATAATAATATATTTTTGTATCATTAGCTTGTAGTAACTTAATATAACACTAAAGGCATCACCTAAGCGTTGACAGCCGTGAAATATATTACCCTGTAAGGGTTGCTAAGTTGGGGAGCCGGTTAACAAGTCAGTTTATATACCGTTCCTCTTGGCCGTCAACGCATAATTGAACCTCTTGTAGGCAATCCTTACTCCGACAACATCGTAGCGACAATAACTTGTGTAAAAACAGATCTAGACCAATATGTGACGGGCATGTAAACCAATAAGTGTTCAGTGTTCCCCACCAAAACAAGACAAGTTGTGACAGGCGTCGAAGTAAGACATCGTCGGTGTGTCTAAGAAGTATCAAGTGCTGATCCATTTAATTTGGTTATTCTATTTATAGGCATTAGTAAACCCCTGTAGCTCAGGACCAAAATTGGGCTACGGTATCTCCGGCCTCTCGTAAGAGGCGACTAAAAGGGGGCTTCCGGGGTTGTGGGCGGCTAGGGTGGGAACTCGAACCTTCCAGTCAGCGACCTCGGGAAGGAAGACGGTATACGTGGCCGCATACCGCCATAAACATCAGAAGGTGGGGGATGAACGGAGGCTCATCAGGAGCAGAACCCAGCGGAGCACGCGCTCAGGACTTCGGTTGCGTTCCGTTGGAGATCCCGGAGTCCTATACATAGCGCTGAGGAAGGCCACCGGGGAGGGGGAGAGGAGTTTAGTGCGGTAAAAATCCGACATAACCCGGTGTCGCTCCCACGGCACCTGGTACCGTTTGAAGATTTCTCTCCGCGAAAACAAAAAAAAGGCATTAGTTAACAGGTTAACACTCAGGATTTCCACATGCCCATTGGTAGAACCATATACAATAATACGTTTTTAATATTCACCGTATTAAATTTACTCAAGGCGTCCTTGAGTCCTTTGATACTATTTTGAGGTGTTTTATATTACTTTGCGAGACATTAACTAAAGTGGGAGAAAACAATTAAATCAACCATCACAACCTGACGTTCCAATGTATTGAGGTCGGCGGCAGTAGTTATATTAGTTTATAAGGCTGCTGTTTAGGTAACCAACTTGGAATATTACAACTTTGACACGTTGACTTGAACTAAAATCACCGTAAATGTAGCGATAATTTTAATAAAATAATATTTGTTTACTGGCAACCTCACCTCGCTAGCTACATTATACACGCACACTAGAGTGAAAAGAGACAAAACATATGATATATTTTATACTTTTATACACTGAAATTATTATGTCGTAAATTTTATTAAGTCAAGCTAAATTGAATGTGAACCACACATATTTAATGGTACAGGTACCGAAAACTGTCGATCTTAGCGTGCGAGTAGTTGGTGCGACGCACCTACCTAAGTTCCTGGGCTCTAACTTTGTTATCAAACTGTGTCGATGACAAATCCTGACGTTAAACACGTAAAAATGCGAATTTTTCATATGAAATTTATAAATGCATAAACTGTTCTACTTACTTTGTGTACATCAATTAAAACCCTGTTCTGATATTACCGTTTGTATGATGTTCAAAACTTGATATTGTCATATCTGTTGGTACAAAAACCGACTCCTTAATTTGTCATGAGATCCAATGTTAGGTACTGTTCATGTAAGGTTATGGGGACGGAGCTCAACATCTTTGCCCGTTATCAGTGTTGCATGGCCAGTACTACTGTTAATATTTATATAATATTTAGTGGGATCTATTGTTCAATCCCACGCCGGGGTCCAAATCCTTGTACTCCAATCGTGTATTTGTGATTTCAGATGTGCGTTAGATATCTACAACACAGAGAAGAGAATCCTAATAAAAGGCTTTTCACTTAAGAAATATATATATACTATACTAAGTAAATCACAATCCCACACCTGTCCTACTTATCGCACATTGAGGTTGGAAGGCATAATCCACTATTGTATTGGACTGTCCGAGGAACGGTCCTAAATAAGCTACGAAGCCGCGTATCAATCGGACTTTGATTTAGAGATTATCTGTCAGACAAGAGACCTCATAAAGTAATGCTTCAAAGTATATATTTTTATTATATTTCAATCAACTACCACACTCATGAGACCGTCATCGATTATTGCATTGCACTTGTGGATCTTGTGTTGCATATATAGGTATTTTTATCGTATATATTTTATCGCATTAGCTCTATGAATAGTATTGTGAACGAATGAATGTGAATAATTGTGTATTATACGATATACACATATCACTATTTGATAGAGAATGTCCGAGGCATTAAGTCCACCCGTTGTAAACGTATTTTACAATGAAGTGGAGATAAAAAATATAAAAAAAATTGAAAGTATAAAACCAAGTTTCAGTTTGTCTGCAAGTGTTAATCTCCAAAACTCTTGCGTAGATTTTTATGCAACCTTTGCCAATAGATAAAGTTCTTTATATTGAATATTTAGGTGTCCTTAATAATGATGTACATAAGCGTATCGATAAAGCCTAGGTAAATGAAATAAATGATCGAGTTGGACAAATTAGGATGATGTTTTGTGAAGCGAAGCCGGATCCTAGTTCAAAAATGAACTTTTCCGAAGGGATTATAGAAAGGTCGTTTATTAAAGTTACATTTTCCAAATAAACAAAACTTATACAACAATCAGCCAAATTGTTCGTTGTCTATGGCCAAGTGGCCCACTTTTATTTGTAATAAGTGGTAGCGTTGTATTTGTGATTCCCGCTTCAGCCATCGGTTCCAAATAATGTCGAACTTACACGCCCACAATGGAATTGTGGTTTCATGAATGAAACGCTTACATCGCTTTATAATATAGCGCTCTATAATATTTGATATTTCATTGTATGGTTATGTACAGACGAATAATCGATATCTCAAAAACAAGTTTCCTATATAAAATCTTAGTTGGATACACAGAAACTTTTGCGTCTATCACCACACCTGCAAATTCGAACGTGTATCGTATTGAATCGTTTCAAGCAACGCTAAAGCTATTTTGGTCATATACTACAATTTTCAAACATTTTTTCTCCTTCAAAAAATCTTAAGCGAAATCCTAACATTGTATATTAATGGCTTTTTGTCCAAAAATCAATGAGTTGAGTAAACAAAAACTTCAATTTATCATCTGTTCTAATGAAGCTTGAGGCGGGTGAGTCGCCGTCGAACGGCGTCGAGGTCGGCGTGACCTGGATATGCTGAACCTTTTTTATAAGTCCTAAACGTTCAATCCCGAGACAACCATCGATTTATTATACAACAGGATACTGCCAACGATATTAACATTTTAATTAAGAAATAATTAGTTTTGCGTTGATGTTACATTCTGTTTCTTTCTTGTACCTATCCTAAAGAAAGTTTGCATTTTCAGGAAACTAAGCGTATTACAATTAATATCATTTAATATTGTAAAATAAATTTAATTTATTGTAATTTAGCCTGGACGATCAAATTTTAAACAATGACCAACATTAACCAATCAAGGTGGTTTTGGTACCGTTATTCCTGGTCCGATGATTGAGATAGAAGACGGCTTAGAAAATTTGTTTTGGTTAAATTAGTCACACAGAATTTGGGATTGTTTGATCATACTGGTCGTAGATTAAAATCGCGTTTAAAGATGTTTTAAAATCTATACATAAAGAAAATCTAAACCTTAATTCACTATGAATTCTTCAACAGAAATTCTCATTTTTTATAATAGACACTGACTGTCTGATATTACCGTTAGATGCCCGAAAGGGTGTGAAATTTTTTCCGCAAGATATCTCTTATATAACTTAGGACTACATTTTAACTAACTATATTAGTTACTCACCTACAAGCTACAAGTTTAAACAATTGTTTGGTACTCTTGACCCCCTGTCATCTGTGTACAGTTCTGTGTAAAGTAGCAAAAGTATGAAGACACCTATTTGTTTGCTCTGCAACCGCTCACCACTGAGGACACCACTTTACTTTACCAATATTTTCCATTTAAATTTTGTGTTCTAGTATCTCTTATTCATCAAAAGTAACTTTGTGATCGTTAAATAAATAATAAATGGTCATGAATATATATTTCTGCCTTCTGTGTTCTTTTAAACACAATGACATTACTATTCTAGGGCGGCGGGATCTTAGATGTTATGTATTGTTGCGGTGGGCCTGGTTTCCCGTGACACAGGTTTTTAACCTACTATGGGGACCAGCATCCACAAATACTGTAGTTCTACACAGTTTTTGATACCACTTTATTGTGACACTCTTTTGTATTTTGTGGTGGAAAATAAACGATTATTATTGTTATTTATAACTGAGTAAAGTTCCAAATAATTATCGAAACAGATAAAACGTCGAGATATCATGTCGATTAAATTGAATAAATAAATTTGGAGTAAAGGGTTGGTGAACCAACTGGGCTAATGGGTCATGGAGAAGTAACTTTTGATTTAATCACGCGCTCTTAGCCCTAAGGTTAATATATCTTTCGTAAGCGATCGACAGGAGTTGAATTGATGACAACTAGGGGTGAAAATTTCATCAATTTCGATAGGAATATCAAACCTTATTACCCAGTTTTAATAGCTTGAAACCGGTCATTGAACCATTGGGCAGCATAGCAACGTCAGACATTGGAGCTGCCTACTAAACCCTCCTTCAAACCGCGCTGACGGCGTTCATATCCGTTTCTCTACATCGAACCATACTAATGGGTAATCGAATTCATCACAATATAAGATCTAAAACCTAAATTATAGTGTCTAGTCTTACTAGCTAAGATAATTGGAGGATCGAACTAAGCAAATGACAGGGAGAAACCTCGTTCAAATTAAAGGCAGGGGAATACCCGGGCGCCTTAGTTTGCATCCGTTCTGTCGCTAACTACGACGTTGAGCTCATTATTACTTCGCCACTCGTCGAACTACGAACACGGGCGATAAATTGCACATACATAACATTATTAAACAACTTTAAAGCTCTACCTTAGCTGTACCAACCAACTTTGACCCTACGGCTTGGTTCATCGGAAATGTTTCACACACAATAACCATGGACAATGACATTTAATAGAGTCAACTATGATGATTTTTTATGGAGCTACGCGGCAATCGATCTGATCGGCCCTCCTGTAGGTCACAGCTATTCATAGGTATCCTTAGCAACGCTGCGGTGTTACGATGTAGTCCGATAACTGATTAATCGAATACTGCGACTGATTTATGTAAAGGTTTGCAAACTGAAGATCGTATCTCCACAGTATGTGGGACACTACGGCCGGAATACCAACTAAAATAAAGCGGCTTGCTTAATGTGCAGTGATGGGGTGTCACGAGGTCGTTTCTGTAAGCTTATACGAGGGTCAGATGAATCTTGAAATACCCAGTAACGACCGACGGCTGCCTTGACTAACATCTACTTATTTCGTATTCATTGAAATATATTTTTTATTAGAATTTGTAAAGTGCAGTGATCTTTTATGGGGTTTGTTGTACAATTTTTTAATAAAATGCCAAAGCGAATACGTGACTTGCGTTTGCAATTATTCAATAAACGGTTGAAAGCACAGTTCGTTGGCAGTCATTATATGGTCAGTCACGTCACGTGGTAGTTTAAAATGGTCAGTCACGAAACTTTATGTGACAGACCAAAATTCACGCGGGCGAAGCCGCGAGGAAAAGCTAGTAGTTATATAAAAGAGAGAGACGGAGAGAGAAAGATTCTGAGATAGAGCGAAAAGAGGTAGGGAGAGAAATAAAAGGACAGAGACAAATAAATTGATTTGAAATGAATCAATATTGAAAACAACATAAATATTACATTAAATTTCATCACCAATGCATCTGTTAAATTTCGATTCTAAATACAATAATTTTTTCTAGCAAACTTACAGACGAGCCTGTTGAAGATAAGTTGTCAAGAGGAGCGTCACTGACGAGCACCCAGAGAACAAGAAAGCCGAGTACTTTCTCGTTACATATTTACATTGACGGGTTGTTGTATTTTACTGATTTTCTGTTGTCACACACCGTTCGTTTAAACCCACACAAACCAGGCTCTAAATTATTGTCAATAACGTTTCCCACACGAACACAACACAACACAACACTTATAATCCATGGAATAATAATCTCCAAACGGAGTATATGAAAATATTTGACTAGAGCGACTAGAGCGCTTCACTGACCCTGTTTCCATTGTCATAAACTCTACCGGGATTAATGTATTACCATTTATATCCACATTTTTAGTTACTGCAATTATTAACAGCAGTCAATAATTAGCAGCACTGATAGCCTAGTGGTTTAAATGTCGGTCTCTCGCAGGGGAGACGGACCTCTTAATTTTCAAATTATGTGCATTAAAGGAAAACATCATGAGAAAACCTGCACAGCTGAGGAGACCGGAGACCGGAGCCCAGCTGGGGGAGGAATATGGATTTTAATGATTATTATTAATATATATAAAAATCTTTAAATTTGTCTTCTCAAGAACCGTAATCTGACTATATATGAAACGGCTGATTATTACTTGAATTTGTCAAATATTCCATCATACCACGATGAAGATATGTGCTTCTTCATTACCATTGCTTTATCAGATGTCCACAAATCAATTTTTTTGTTCCATGCTTTCTTTCTAAACACTAATTTCAAATAATATATATAATTATATAACATTGTACAAACGTATAACATGCTAAAAAGATCAAATATGAAAATCAAACAATAAATAAATTAATATATTTAGTGACAGATGTATTTAAGGTTTGTTTCAAAATGAAACAATCTAGCTCATAATTTATTATTATAATAGTGTATTATTCATTTTTAGCTTTCGACATCTTTCCTAAATTGTAAATGAAACTATATATACACTCATACTATTTGTACTCTCATCATCTCCAAATACGGAATTTTGTTTAGGATAAATTAATAATGGCTAAAAAAAAATCGCGTCGTATGAGTACAGTGGAAACTCGTGCGCAATATTCAATCCGAGTTCGGATGGATGCCGACCGGTTTTCATTGATTTCAGATTACAGCGATCACTATACGGGGATGAGATGGAGCCTTTGGCATATGGGGGCGATGTACGTATATAGTGGGATTTTTTCAAACCAAACACACCTATTGAATGGTTTCAGAAAGATTTTTTAGTTAGCCGAGCGACAGCTTATACACACATTTATATTATTATACATATTTATTTTACAAAATATGAATATTTTTACAGTCTACAAAATACTTGTTTAATTATATTTAATATTTGATGTTTCTTTACTGCTGCACTTCTATTAAAAATATTATCGTGACGTATTAGTAGGTATAGTTTGATTAAACTGCTAATACATCGCTAAGTAACTTATGAGCCAACTGGCTTTATGGTTTTCTTGGTCAGTAGACTGAAAAAATTTTTTTACTCAAACTTGTCCACTCCGTGTATCATATGAAAATAATAATCCCTTTGTTCTTAGAAAAGATCACGAAGTTAATGTATGTAGTGTATTAAATTGATAGTTGATGAAGATTATTCTTCTAGATATGGATGAATAGTCTGCGTTCGACAGATTTCAACTAATTCGAACTCTTCTTGAACCAAACGCGTGCACTCGATCTGTCTGATCCGTAATCCAACTCAGTTCTGCGACTGACGTAAATAGCTTGAAAATGAAGGAACTTTTGATAAAATAAATACATTTAGTAACACATAAAGCTACCTTTATATTTTCAATTTAAAAATCTAAAATAACCCAAATTGCACAAAACATAGGAAACTAAATCTTGCAATAATATCAATGGCAAGATAAGAGAAAGTGACCGATACTTTGGTCTAATGAAGATTAATTTTACTAAAGCAAAATATTGTAAACAGTATAAATAATAGTAACAAAACATATTTACAAGAGGTAGAATCAACCTTGGAAACCATTTACCAGCGACACAGATAAACGCCCAGTGCCGTGATAAAAGCTTTGCAGGCACAATTAAAATTTGCAGACAGAGTGTCTAGCTGTGTGTAGGATATACTGTGTGTGAGTATACAGAGTAGCATACTGCGTCTCATTACGATTTGAAGAAAACAAGTTACTGGTTATATCAACAGAAAAAGGTCTCATGGTTAACTGATTCAAAAATACGATCTAAACAGCGACCCTGAGAACATATTGGTGTTAAAGGGACATCATCAAGAAAAGGTCTCATAAAAATAAAGAATGCTAAGCTTTCCTCCTACCTGGCAACGCATCAATGATGCCTCTAAAAGATGTGTAATGGATGTTCGTGGGCAACGATGACCACTTTCTATCGTAGGCCTCTTGTTCGCTTGTTAGCGATCGATCGACATAATACATTACATAATCTGCAGTACCAAATTTAACGTAAGGCGGCAGCGTTCCACCACTCAAGGTATTCATCTGCTATTCTACATTGACCTCATATAAATAGAATGCCTATTATAGTATATTATAATCAAGCTAGCACCATAGAATATCTTTATTCCTTCATAAATATGTATGGACCTAAACTCGGGTAGGAATGGCCGCATGTAATCAACCTTACTTAAATTATATGAATACAAGGTTAGGTAATTTTGTCATGGCGTTGCGCATACGAAATATACTAGTGCTAAAGATACTCAATGTTTACGTTCACAAATATTAAAACCCGTATGAAATCCTGGGCTTTAAGATAATCACATTATTAATTTAACCTTTAATGTACACATGTAGATGTAACAAGAGGGGGACTTAATGCTAAATAGTATTCTCTAACAGTCAACCTTGTGAATGTGCAGATAACTATAAATTAATATATTTATTCACATTCTTACAGAGAGATGGAAAATTGTATTACATGAAAGGCCCTTCTCTCCAGACTTCTTTAAAATTAAAAATTAATTATACATTCACATCATATAGGCTATGTCCATCCTTAATACTGTGCCTTTCAAACAGACGCCGTGATTCCGGGGACTATTCTCCGCAAACACATAATTTTACAAAATTACCATTCTCCATATAACACATTAGTACATATAAGAAAAAGTTTACACACTTACACCCCCGCACTAGGATTCCCTGTATTGCGGATGGCATCGGCATACACAAATATGACATTACAAATACCCATGACCCGAGAGCAAACATCTATCTTTTACACAAATGTCTACCCCTGCCGGGAATCGAACCCGGGACCCCTCCTTCGGCAGGCGGGGTCATTACGAACTGGGCTATGGGCTTATCTATACCACGGATTACGATAGTATACTATGTAGTATAACGCTACGTTTAACAAGTATAAGCGTCTTTATCCGTTTTTGAGTTAACATCAACTCTATTGAACGTGGTGAACCCTGCAGAGCAAAGCTCATTGAAACGGCTTTGATGTTACAAATGTCCGTGGGTCCCGGTGTCTACTTACAATCAACGGGCCAGTCTGTTAGTTTGTCAGCTGTGGACATTTGTCAGGATATAAAAAAAATTCAAGAGCCATGGATAGATATTATGTTGTATGTTGGTTAGCTTCGACTTAAAATTTACGCGTTTAATCATAACATAGCGACAATGCAACTGGCCGCCGATACGATACGACATTTCAGGTTTATTATTGAGAATTTAATTTCATATTAATAACAAAAAAAAAATAACATACTCCCTGAGCGAATCATGAATACAATGAACAGAACTAAAACTGAGCACGAGTCGTTCTCATAATCAATTTGCACTGAAGCTGAAAGAAGAAAACAGTGAAGAAAACGTCGGTGTGCAGTACAAAGCTCGCTGACATAATATATTCACAACTGCGCCAAGATAAGCCGACGCGTGTAAACAATTTTATTAGGTATGCTGTTATGTCCAGTGATTTGAAATCATTAATATCCTGCATGCATCTCGCTTTTCCTGCACGGTATACATTTGTCTAGTTTACTATAATCTATGGTAAAAAAAAACAATCGCAAATCGCACTCAATAAGGCTGATATAGATGGACGGCTTCGTTTAATTTTATCGAGCGGCGCGGCCCGTTCGTTAGTCACATTTGAGCGCGATTAACCCAATCAATTTGTCAGGGTTGCCAATATTACGTTGCCTGTGTGTGACATTAACGATACATACGGTGTATTTAGGGTTGACGGGAATATTGTTTTTATTGAGATCGTAAAAGGAGGAAATTTTGTCTACCTAGTCTTAAGTATCATATGGAACTAGTTTTCTCTGTGTAGCACCACCTCGTTGCGTTATTTGGCACTAAACGATTGACGAAACAAACTATAAGCGCAAAGGTCACCCCGCAAAGGAAATTTTTAAACAATAAAAACGGATAAACTCTGAATCGGATTCGTGTAGGATATGATACGGTATACATACGTATTTAGTTATATTTGTGTAAGCTGTATGGACGGCTTTTTTCTGTTTTACACCTTGTAGATTCAGACATAACGGCGAGGTGTACATTATCAATTTCATATATTTTTTTATGATTCTGTAAATTATAAAATAAGAACAATATTTTAAATTGTGAGCCTTAAACGAACCCTTTTATTTAACGTTATGCGATACACTCGATAAAAGTCTTGTATTTTAATTTTCTTTTCAAATTAACTCCCAAAATCAGAGTATTTCTTTATTGTCTATGGCCGTCATGTAAATTTGTAATAAATTTGAATTGTTTACGTCTAGCATATTCCAAACAAATGGGTGTGACCAAAGACATTTAATTGTATAAATCTAATCTCTTTCGGTGTGACAGATGACAGCTAGAAACACGCGCTGATACTACACGGATTCATTTTTATCACCGGTTGTATCAATATTACTTGACTTTTTTTTAATGAAATCAAGTACTATATTGTATTCTGAATTGGTTAGCAGTGTTGGTATAGTTCTAGGTAGAATGAAGGTCAAGGTCGATGTAAAGGTCATCCCATCAAAATGGGAATTTGCGAGTAATTAAGCAGTCCTTTGTTGTATACTCCAGGCAGGTTAGAATCCAACCTTCATGTCAAATGTTCTTACGCTACCTGAAGGCTTCTTGTTAAAGAACGGTTTTTGTTATTTAAATTATTGCATATAAGGCTCTGTTCGCGACTGAAAATCAGTACCGACTGACCTATTATGCTTGCGATGGAATATAATATTAAGTTCTGTGGGCACTTTCGAGTACCATATGGATTACTGGATCAAGAAATAAATTTACTCATGGTCTCCTCTGATGTCAACGGTCTTAAGCCGCTGAATCATAAAATGGAGAAAACCGGGTTATATAAGGCATCTTCAGTTCTACATTCTGTTGTACAACGATCAATTTTAAGCCGCAAAGTTTAAGGTTATTCTTTTATCCATTGTAGTAGTTGTCATTTATTGATGTTGAATATCTGGGTAGAACCAAAAATTTTACAAAAGTAAGTGTAATGTAATGGGTGATCCATTGTAATTACTTTTGACATCGCGATGACGCAACGTTTCAATAGAAGAAAAGCCGAAATTATTTTAATATCAAAAGCGAGGGTACATTAAGATACTGTTTTTTTTATGAAACTAAAGGCCTGCTTCTACCTCGTTTGATTATATAAATATAATACATTATACATAATAAATAGCCGATGTACATTCTGATTAATGTTAAAGAACTTTAAATTGTAAAAGACATTTACAAATCGGTGCTATGGTTTCCGAGAGTACCCTCCGCATATATCCAAACTCATAAAAATCACACCGAACCCTGCTAATTAGTATAGATTACGACTTATTAGTATATATTGATTTTGACCATAACAACCACCCCGTATGCTACACAGAGTTAGGTGGACAGAAAAACTTGATAACGGTATATTTCTTCTTTTATCGTTTCAAGTTCTTCAAATGCAATTTTATTCTTATGTTACGAGACCTCAAGGAAATAGATAAAATAACACATAAAAAGTAAACCGTAAAAGGGAAGAGTGTTTTGCATGGAAATAGATTAAAGCTTGTTTTAACGGAGTTGTCCAACCGGGAGCGAACGGACTAAAGTGGAAACTAGCCATCAGTACTTCGTCAGAAATGTCCGACTGCTGGTTTTAGTTGAGATTAATTTGCAAGAATTCATATATTTTTGATAACACAAGAATTGAAAAATTATTTAGTTTGTATGAGAAGAATTGATCAAAATATATCTCGCTTTTCTGTTCAGAATTTTCTACCAGTAAACCCTTAACGTTGACCCATGAGGCAACGTAACAAGACACGGGCGCAAGCAGTAACAATTATGGTAATTGACTTTTGGATTTATGTGAAAAAGGTTGGTCGTCAAATACAACGAGGCTGTTTACATCTTATTTTGTTGGATCCTTATTTCCCCCGTCGTAGGGTGATGGTGAAATAGCAGGCAGACAGACAGTTATTACAGCTTACCTGCATTTAAATAATTATAAAATATATGCCGATATGATTCTTACATGTTTATTATTAACATGGATAAATAAATCTCAACCACCAATCCTCATAAGAAAAACCCTTTCCGATCGGTTGAAACCGTTGGACTATGAGTGCTCAAATAATTCTTAAAAAGTCAGTAGCCGGCGATAAAGCAGATTCCTAAGGCTGTAGAATAATGCTAGACGAGGAAAATGCAGGAATCTTCTCAAGTCGAAGGGTGCTGCTACTCAATAGAATTCGTTTTTTCATTCAGCTCTAGACGCCAATATCTTACTTTAGAAGAGAACAGAGAAGGTAAACGACCTGTAGCAACCTCGATGTAACTATATATAATTACTGTGAGGACTTTGTTCATTGATCCGTAACAAATGAGTAAGTTCGTTCACATCTTCCTACTTGAGTGGCAACATATCGGTAAAGTGTTTTGTGTGAACGCCAATAAAAGAAAAGATGACCATTTACCATTGAAGAGATCGCTTGTAAGGTTGCTGTTAACCAGGATTACAAGATGAAGTTCTATTGTAAAATGATTAATGTAATCGGGAATACCGGCAGCCAACCTCAATATAATATAACCCCAAATAATACACAATCAGTAATAGTTTGGCTATCTTGAAGACTGACATAGAAAGCGTCATTTCGAATCGTCGTTGGCCCGGACAATGTTCTTAAAAAACAAGAAGCAAATTACTGTTCAGCAGAATTTGCAGATGTGATGGTTATATCACCTTAACGCCGGCAAACAAACGAGACATTTGAAGGTTTATAATCCATTAGTTTAGCCACCATTTATAGTTGACCGACGCGTAGTCGGCCAAGATGGAGACAGGAAAATAGTGAAACCAATCACATTAAATCACGTGTCACGGTCAGTTTAGATGGAGGGTAGTTAGCAAGAATTTTACCGCTGCATCTGGTTTAAGCTGACTGGTTTAGAGCCCAGCGACCAGCAATAGGGAGCGTCCAAGCGTCATAGCTCACTCCATAGATCAGCGGCTCCACGAACAGGAGAGATTGATTTAACTTTGAAATAGGATGACGATCTTTTACATCTCAAACTATTCTACTCAAATTCTTGGTTTTGCTCAGTCACTAAACTACCATCACCGGGCGCAACCGTCGAGTATCATATAGTTTGCTTAAATAACTACTTCTCTGAAGTTTTAAAACTAAGCGAAATTTTACGTTAAAAATCTCTCTAGAGATTAACACCTTCCGGTAAATTTTAATTTCAGAACAAAAATCTTTTTGTTTCACGGAGCGTGATTAAAAGTATATGGAAGATTTTTTTCCGTAAATAAAAACTTCCGAGCAATTTATCTACGGGAATTTGTTATTTCATTATGTTTCCTCGGTTAAAGTCCATTACTGACGGATTAAGACTGGACCAAACTACACCACGCTGCTCCATACCGTTTATTACGTCCTGGGGGCTTTGGACGTCCCCTCAATTTGCTATCTTTGCAGGGTACATCTTTCCAGGGTCGAAGTGTAACAGAACAAAATTAACTCAATGTAACATTAAAATAAAAGGTGTTCTTATACATAAGAACCAAGCTATCTTTAAAGTTAAAAAAAAACAGCGACTGGTTTAGGAAAAGCAGGTGGATTGTCCACGGTTGATAATTTATTTGGGGATTAAAACCCCATGCGTGGTTATCTGATCGGGCGTAAGCTGTGACCGATATAAGGGTACCTGCCAGTCAGTGCGGTCAGCGCAACGACGTCTTAATCTCATCGTAAAATGTGATAATAATCAGGGTATCGACGTGATCAATTTGGAATTTTCGGATATATTTACATATATGTATGTGGGACAGTTATTTTATTATTACTAATATATTTCAAAACTAAAATATGTCAAGTGCGTGAAAAGAAACGTGTTTGCAAGAAAGCAACAAGTTTGCAGTGACGAATAGAATGGAAGGAAGAATGACTGAGTTGTGGTTGAGACATTGTTAGCGAGATATGTGTAAGACGAAAAGTGAAGTGAAGTGTTGAAGACGTTTAATTTGAAGATTTGAACACGTGTGTATAAGATCAACCCGAAAAAATTCGGTGCCGGCGGTTAGTAATGAATAAAGAAATAGCACTTTTAGCTACAACTCACTGCGCGCGGTACATGGCACGGTTCTCTTCTTGTACATGATGAGGCGTAGAGAATACTGTCCTGCGCTTCGCCCTATGCATTCTGTCTTGGCTTTGCAGCTGCTGCCTATCGATAACAACCGAGTAGGAAATCGAATCGAAGTACGGAAGAGTCTTTCCCATTGTGATGGAGTCATTAAAAAGGACAATTTGTTATAATACATCAAACTTCCCACCGCTGTCGAGTCACTTACGATCATGAGGGTAAGTTTAATATTCACGATTAAACAATAATTTGGAGATAAAAGTGTTAATTTTTTTTTATTTGTGTTAGTTACATTAAAATAAAATAAAGACTTTAATGCTTACACCCTTCGATCCCGAGTTTAGTACCAATGACACTTTAAGCTTGCTTGCTTGAAGATTCTCACAACGATGTGATTACACCCTTATAACCCCAGTTACTTACACTCCAATACTAATACTGTCGGAGTTACGGATTATGGTCTTTCGGATGGGTTCTGAATAGCTCGTGAACACTCTTATCATTGCCTTATCCGAGAATAGAAATACCCTTAATGGTTTAGTTATTCAATAATACGATTTAAATAACCAAAAGTGCATACCTATAAATAGAGTAAACGTTTTAAGATTCGATATAATCTACGGCGCGCTGTAGACGAAAATTAAAGTTTTCGTGGAGATTATTGGAACTATATAGACGATTTTGAAAAAAGGTGTGTTCTATAAATCGTTACAAATAATAAAAAAGACTAATAGTCTTTACCTTCTCCTACATGTACATATAGGTAAGGAGACAAAAGTGCAGTTCATAAGGCGTGCAGATTATCTGTGAATAGATCTTAAAATTTTGGCCTAATGGTTAGCTGGTAGAGAATGCTTTAAGCATTAAGCTCGCCATAATGTACCTCATTTATTTTGTGGTCATTAAAGTTTTAAATAAATAAATGTCATGTAAAGTTTTTTTTTTATATTATGTGTATTTCTTCAAATGTTCGTATAGCTTAAAAATACTAAATAAATCGACAAAATTACAGTATTATTGCCTACACACCGCGCTAGGTTTAGGCTCGTTGCAAATAGTTTCTCAACATTATGAGGAATAAGCAAATAAAAACAACCTGACTTAAATAACCTCAATTTAAAATAAAATAAAAACGCGATTCGACAAAACGCACGATGGCGGCCGGTGCGAATTTTATCACAGCAAGTTAACTATGGTAGCGTGTGAACTACATTCCCGTTATTCACAAGTCGTAAAAATTTATTTTAGTTTCCTTGTCGAACGTAAGAAATCAACATTGATATTGATTGAGATCGCGCATTTATTGATCGCCGTGGCCAAATTGTTAAATTTATTATCGCGTTGTTCTCAAAAACGTGAGTACTTTTACGACGTATTCCCGTTGCATCAAGACAGACCGATTTAGATTAATTGATACTGACCAAATGGATGATGTCTTGAAATTTCTACCTTCAAAAATCTTTTTTTAAAGGACTATAATTAAATTGATGAGTTTATGGTATTAGATAGATTTTTAGAATTATCAACTTGAATCTTTGTGCACACACTATTTAGAAGTTAATCAAATAATTTTTCACCTTGTAACAGTAGAAGGTGATATTTGTCCATGCGTTTGCAATACCCATTCAACATGTGGAATGCATGCCGTTGAGCTATTGAGATATCAATAAAACAATGTAAAGTACGATGCCACTCGTGTATAACGGTAGAATTATTTGCGCAACTCATTCTCCTTAAAAAGAGAAATGTTTGTGTTTCAGTCGCCGTGTCGGAGCGTCAGCAAGCTGAATCACTGCTTCCTCTTTGTCCGTCAATATGTCGATAAAACTCCGGTTTTACGGACGCGCTTGTGGCCTCGATGACGCTTCCATCATCAATGGTCTGTTTGCTGATTAATCGGTAAGTTACGTACATAAAAAATTATAAAAAAATATATTTTTTTATTCAAATAAAGTCTATATTGTGTAGTCTTAAAAAACATTCTATCATCTGTAATTTTTTTACATAAGTTAATGCTTGACGACAATACCCCACCTGACGGTAAATCCGTCTTTGAATAAAAGAGTTATAAATTATTATATTTCTAATTTTCAGAACAAGAAATACCCAATCCAAAAACAATGCAGGTCCTATTTCTAAGCGTAAGGCTTAGTTTTCCTGTAGCGAAGCTAGGGCGGTTTACTAATAAAGCAATGGTGACCAGGTGTAAAACTGACACTTTCACAGAGGCAGAAATTCTGCACACTACATTTTTGCTTGCGTATAACAAAATGTTGCAGCGAGTTCTCCATAAAGTTAGTAAACGTGTATGATTTGCTAATCTGGATTTGACCACTGGGTCATGGGGTTTACATTATTGAAGAAGAAGCGAGACTGCCGCTGCATTTCCATAACTCATAATATACCGAAAGTTTTGTACTGTTTCGCTGTTATAAATAACGCAAGAACTCCTCATCGTATCGCCACATTGGCAGTATCACATGAAGCAAGTAAATATGAAACAACAAGTAAATAAAGCTGTAAGCAATTTAAATATTCGGGCGTGCGTGTAATACAACGAATATTTTATTCGCAAAAAACAATTCGAGCTCAAAAGAAACTCTCGACACTCATCTCGAGAGTTAGGCACGAGTGCAGGAACAGAAATGTTTGTACATAGCACTATATTTACCAAAGTGACGACGATTTTGAACCTTATCCCACAGACTTAAAGATCACGGCCGCGTTGCGAGGTGTAAAATAAAGTTTGCAAATAAATGTACAGAGTCGTCACAGCTAGATGTTGTATTTTGCGTCTTATTCAGTCGGTGACAAGGTCGGTCGTAAGTCGGCACTCGAACCGCTGGAGACCCTAGAGCAGACGTCAAAAAAGTGCCCTGGAGTTTGCTAACGAGGGAGCCGCACTCCGCTGACGATTGATTGCTCGCCATGGAATCGATGGTAATATTGTTGTGGTTGAAATTTATACAATTCATTTTATTTCATACTAGCTGAATCTTGTCAAGCTGCGTCGTTTTTTTCATAAATCAATTTTTTATGTGTAAGGCTACGTCCGTTGTTGTATAATAGCCAGCTTTAATTCCGCGTGGTTCAGCCTACTGAATTAGGGACGTGGCAGTAGTGCCTGGTTCTTCCTGTTTGATGTCGCTGGGCTCTTTACTACTTTAGTTTAATCCAGAGGGTACTCGGCGTAGGGGTAAGATTCTTTTCTTGACTCGCTAACACGCTATAGAATCATGTAATTTTTGTGTTTTGGTTTCAAGTGTCGGAGTGTTAAAAACTAGGTTCCCTGTGTGTTCCCTACATCATTCTAAGTCGGTAACGACGCGTTGCCGGTGATATTTTTGATATTATGGATGTACTGGGGCGGCTGAGACCGCTTACCATCTGGTGGCTGATTCCCTAGTTTGTTTTCTTTGATTTAAAAACAAATGAAAAATCTTAATGAATTTTTAAATATTTTGTTAATTTACCTTTAGTGCTAAGCAAGTTCATTGGTAATACATATTCAGCCACAAAGGATTATTCAGTGTTAATATAGAACTAATTATTTGTTAATAAGGCTGTTTACAGTACTTCTGCGCCAAATCCGAAGTCTCACAGAAACAGCAGATGTGTCGATCTCCATTTAATCAAACAGTACTAATCTTTCACCACGTATTACGATTATAATACATTTATTAAACCAGACCGACCGACAGGAATTCTGTAAAGCTAGTCAAAGCCATTTGTGCTACGGTTCCATTTCTATTTGCGCGGGCTAAAGAATTTCCTCGGAATGGGATGTATTTTGTCAAGCCGTATAAAGTGGCTGTGTAAATAAAAACGTTGAAACCAGAGATCTGCAGCGGGGCGTTGGCCGATACTTCTACAGTTGTCTAATATCAGGGCGTTATTTAAGTTATATCTCAAAATGTCGCATACATCGTCTGGCACCGGTGAAGGCACACGGTGACACGTTGTACCGACTATCTACCGACTATGACAGGTAGTTTTTTATAATGGTCCCATTTGTTCTCGGAATTAACTTGGAACTAAACTGAAAACGTTTAGTGTTTTATGCTAACAAGTGATCTTAAGTTGTTAATCTTTGCTGCTAAATTTAGTCAAACCAAATTTTTTTAAAAGTACACATTAAATTATGTTTTCGAATAAGTACATTTCATTTATATTTAATATTGTTTTAATTAATGCGATAATCAACAAGTTGTAACTATTGTTGTGTTGTTTTATTTAGAGTTAGTGCCCTTAGAGGCACGGATTTCTCTATGACGTATAATCAAATAAACTTTTAATTGATTGATCATGAAAGTTTTGATGAAGCTGTCGCAACTAAACTTAATTGGCATTTAAGCCTAAGCTGGGGTGTTA
Organism: Megathymus violae; assembly: GCA_003671415.1. Classification (NCBI taxonomy): domain Eukaryota; kingdom Metazoa; phylum Arthropoda; class Insecta; order Lepidoptera; family Hesperiidae; genus Megathymus; species Megathymus violae. The sequence goes on from PDGT01000033.1 coordinate 3,665,281, forward strand.
TCGAAAAGAAGAGAATAACATATTGTCAATATAGCTGCAAATTGTTAAATATCACAATAAGCTTCAGGGTCTAGTCTGTACAATATATTTAGTCCGCGTAACACCGCAAAATACGAGCACCCTAACCTGTACGGCGTCAGAACATTGTTTATCTGTAAAAAAGTGATATCTCACCCTCGCGAACTGTCAAACTGATAACGGAGCGGGACACATAGACGCGCGAGGGAGACACCTAACGCTATCCATCTTAATATTAATGTAGTTGTTGGAATATGATGAATAGTGACATAGCAAAGCACTTTGCGGTAAATGGTGCTATTATTATTATTCTTAGGGACATTTAGTCAGTTGTCTTTGTTTAATTTTGATTTATTTGCATACGGCTTTTTGTTTGGTACAGTTAGGATTATGTTTGAGATTTTTTTGGATTTCAGCCTTTGGAGGTCCATTGCTGGACATAGGCCTCCCCTAATTTGCGCCATTCTGACCGGTCCTGAGCCCTCTGAATCCAGCGGATGCCCGCTGTCTTTTTCAGGTCGTCAGTCCACCTGGTCGGGTGACTACCGGCTAAAACCCTCGCATGCAAGTTACAAATAAGTTTCATTGCTTACTTGATAACAAATGTTTATAGCGATAAAATTATTCACCATAAATTCCCAGTCAACCAAGAGAAGTTCAAAACACACCAAAAAGTAGGCGACAGTGATGTTAATACAGAAAATAACAACAAATTTCAAGGAGACCTCCTCAAAAAATTCAAATTGGTATGAATTCTTCCGAACTAAAAGTTTAACTGGCAAAGGAAAATTCTACAGCACGTACTCTAAACGAAGTTGGAGTCTCTGAAATAAAAATGGCGGCGCCGGCGGCTCGCTACCAAGTCGATGGAAGGCGTTAACTGAATTTATCGCAGTTTGCGTTTACAAGTATTGCACCAGTATTTATAGAGAAGTTCGATCTTTATCTAAATTCCAGTGGTACGTTATGAAATCACCACCACATAGCACTACCGCTGGTCTCTTCATACAATATGAGGAGAAGATTGTTAACTTCCTATGTCTCTGAAGCAATGCGGAATACGATAATTTCATTGAACGAAGTAATTACTAATAATTAATTTCTTCCGTACTTAATTAATATGTACTCAATTAGTGATGCATCCAGAATCGATCCTGGACCCTCTGTGCGGAAAACCAATGTTTAAACCACTCTCCATATCATGTTATCTTTTGCCGCGTGCATGCAATCTGTGGAATGCGAGTGATTCTATAAGGTGTACCTGGAGTGTAATGAAAGAACACACTCCGCCAAGACTGACGTGGAAAAATGGTGACTCTTCCGATGTTGCCCATACTGATATATAAAAGTAAGGCCACTTATTACCAGCTAACCATTTACTTGTTTATATGTCCTTCAATTATACAAAAAAGAGGAAGTCAGAATTTTATTTTGTAACGACATGTTCTAGCGTTAATTCCTATTTTGTGATGTAACGAACTCCATCCACCATCCCAAGGCAATCTCTCCTGAGGTACATCTTGTGAACAATGGACGAGGCTATTTCGAATGGTCTCTCTTGTTGGAGGTCGCTGGGTTCTGTACCACTCAGTATATTCCCGACGGTATTTGCATGGTGGTACAGTGTATTACCCACTTAGTTAGCTACCACGTTTCATCTAAGACTGACCATGAAACGGTTCATATGTACGTGTTTCGATCGCAGTGTCAGAGATCCAGTAATAATGCGGTCCCTCAGTTCATTCATCGCCACATCACAATTTAATTCAAATTCGAAATCATTTAATAACTTAGATATTCTGTAAACACACTTATATATGTCAAATTTTGCTTCTACTACCGTTTCGAAAACAAACTTTAGCATTGAGAAGAAACGGCGAAAGAAATTCCTCAGCACTTTTTTTAAAAAACACATGGCAATTACAAAGTAAGTTTAAACCTGTGCGGAATTGGTTTCGACACTAATACTTCCAGGCGTCCTTTTCATAATATACATACAACACATACAACATAATAATTATGTTCATCTATACCATAGTATCCTTTACCTATAAGCTGTGCTTTAATGTTTAGCTTAAAAGTTCCAATAGGTAACTCAAGATTCCAAAGTCGATAATCTTATTGTAAAAAAAAAATTTTTGATGTTACTGATGTCTATGGGTGATGGTGACCACAAACCGTCATGTGGTTCGTCTGCTAGTTTGTCTCTAAATCCTCTAGAAAATCTGTGTCCGACTTGCTCCACCTACTCTATAATATATAAAGCTTCGAAGAATATTAGTATATTTTTCTTTTAATCGTTTAGTTGAGCACTGAAATTCTATAGGACTAATATGTTATACCCTAGTAGGTTGTACGCAGGTCTCCCACGTCGGAGACACGAATTCGAATCCTGCACGAACGCATTTGCAAATTATGTGCGTATAATTATTATTTGCTGCATTTTATAATTTTATACTATATGGCCTATGACCATCTGGAATAATTTTATATATTTTTTTATAATTACATACCTTTTGAACGGTAAAAGAGTTTTTGAAATAGCTGCCGTGGCTTCAGAGATTATTTTCTGCATATACACAAACTCACAAAAATTTCATTCTCTCATAGTATTGGTATAGACTAGTGAGCGTACATTTTTGAAAGCGATACGCAATGCAGCTTGACCTTCGCAGACGACACTTTACACATTAAACATCTACAGAAAAACCTACGCAAAGATGTGTTCAAAGCTACATGAAATGTAAAAAATAAACTCCTGTTTGTTTATATTAACAATAGGGATACTCACCATCGCGAGGGCTTGCCGGATTTTTATTCCACATTGTTACTGTGAAATGATTTATGGCGTGGAAAATTAATTAACTTAAATGTAACCAACATATTTACCTTCATTAAAGTAATAATTAAGTTGTATAATAATGGCGAGGCCACTCAGGCTGTAATTAAATTGGATCATTGTGCTGTTTTTATGTTTTCTTACTATTTATTTAGATATCGTAATGGCGGTTTATTAAGAAAAAAATATGCTGCATTTACAAAATGCCTAAATGATTAAATGCTTTAAAATTAATATACTCGTATATTTATTGATAATAGATAGGTTATATATGTACTTACCGTATATAAATTGCATGACTCGGTAAGCAAAACATGCTTTAGTAAATTATCAATGTTTATAATATATTAAGATTATTTTAATTATATTTGTTTTATAGATCGCAGTGTGTACGTTAACAGTGTACTTCATTTAGTTCTGATATTTTTATATCATCCATGTTTATTAGCTTACATTTAATT
>PDGT01000033.1:3668664-3699989 GCA_003671415.1 Megathymus violae
GTATAGCTTGAGACACACCTCATTTTATAATTTTTTAATGTGTCAGTTGTTATCGTTAGATAACAATCGTTAACGCCCGTCCGAGACCTTCCAGCGCCTCTGCTTTCCTTTATACCAATATCAGCTCTTTAGCGTTTTATAACAGGGAGTAGGCGCGACGATCCGAGTCGGTTCTATAATTGCGTAGTTGTTTATGATTGACAGCTAGATGCTGTCAGTTTCAATGAGCAATAACTTCCTTTTCCCTGAAAAATATGTTTATACAACCCACCCATAGTTGGGTGGCTACGTAGAATATTGATTGTATAAATAAACATTGCTTTCATGATAGATAAAATATCCAAGAAACACAGTGTCGATAGGCGAATTTTGTAAATAAAACTGACATACAGGTGTATCACAAGTAGGCACCATTAGGGGCTAAAAACTTCACCCCACCAAGCGGGTTGCACCTGACAACGGTAATTGATATACAACCTCATTAATCACAGCCCCTAAATTGATGTGTTTTGTACCCATCGTTGATGCCGTGCCTACAGCTGTGTGTGATGGTTCTCGTTAGGGGCCCATAATGGACATGGATTGCTTGTAAGATCAATGGGATAACGTGACAAGATCGAGTCGTGATAGAATAGAATTTGATAAGAACTCAATACGATTGTAATGCTTCAAATTAAAAAAAAACGTACAGTAAATAATCTTATGACGTAAATGATAAAGTAGTTTGATCGAGAATTACGTGTAGCAGTTTATTTGGAGAAATAAACAAATAGTTTCATTGTTATGCAATCATAGTCAAAAAATTATGGAAAGCTTGTTTAGCCAAAATTATTAAGCAATGAATTCGACTGTAACACAACTTTGATTTTCGATTCTCATCTGCACCCATAGATGTCCATAACACGAAAATCATCATCGACGCGTTACCAGCCAGGAAGGAAACGAGGTATCTGTTTTAATCGATACAACAATTTAAGCAAGTGAAATCCGCGGTTGTTTCTAGGAAAATATATAGATATATAGGTAAAGTATCCTGTCAAATTGTACGACTACCATCGGGATTGAGGTGGGCAATATCATCAGCCTGGCGACATTCAACAGTACGGATTTGGTACCATTGTCTCGGTCGTTGTTCGGCAGAGCGTATTGTAAGCAGAAACTTGGAAGGATTAATGTAACCCTTTATACCCCTTGCTTTAAGAAACAAAAGCGAGATCGAATTGAAATTTAAATTATATATATAATCATAACAATACTGAAAGGTTTTAACAGAAAGTGAAAAGTTTGCTCAAAAATGAGACTAGTGACTGTTGGTGGCATAACTCTAATGGACTTTGTGCATTGGAAGGAACGTTAGTCAGTCGGTCAACTGGGAACGTTTGCCAAATTTCCAGAGGTCTAAGCGAGAACCAAGAATTTGTACCAATAGATCAGCATAGTAGCGGTAGCACCTGGCCTTCTAAGCTATTGGAGATACGAGTACCCAGTGGATGCTGCAACACAGTTTGTAGATGTTACTACAATGGCCGAGTGAGGCGTCTTGGCGTCAATTCCTGGCCAAGGCAGACATTTATGTCGTAGATAAATTTCAAGCCGTGTTAACTATCTACATATATCTTATATCTCTTTTGCCTATGTTCATGCCATGTGCAAATCAAGAAATCCTTGTGTGTTGGTATGAATATGTGTTTGTTTATACTTAGTGTCTCGGCTGGCAGCTGAGGGGATTTTAACCGGTTGGATTGGAATCTCACGTACCTTGAAAACTCTCTCAGAAGACCCGGGTCTTTTGGGGACTTCCCCTTCGCAAACAAAATTAAATAAATTGAAATTATGTTCAAAGTTGGTTCTTCCAAACACTTCTCGAAAGACAACCAGTCGTTTCAGATACTATGAGCAGTTCCGGAAGAAGAAGCGGCAAGAAACTCTCAGAGAGAATGTTTTCCTACAGCTATAGAGAACACTTACTTGGGGTCGTCATTCTCGTATATCGAACTCATGTTCCAACTCCGTTGTCTTTAAAATAGTTATACAGTTTGTAATAAAGTCTATAAAATAATTAATACACTTAAACGTAACTTTCATGTAAATTTTTATACATTAACGCATGAACGAGGCACTAGTTTTACTAAATATGAAACATCATCACAAATGTTACGAAAAAAGTTTAGAATACCAACAATAATGGAAGTAACCTTTAGAAATAGCAGAACTATTTCTCGCGTGTAGTTACTCCAGTCGGTCGAAGTTACGTGCCACAATTCTGTCTGCTGCGTAATGTTATATAGTTGAGTGCTAACTTCAGACTAATAGTCAGGCACTAAGTGAAGTCCCCTGGGGGGATAACAACAACACTGTAAAAAAAGGATATGGACATTCTACAATTTTGTTTTTATCGATATAATGTAATATAGGTCTCCTTGAATTCTGGTGAGTAACTTGTCTCATTGTTCTCAGGAAGAAAAACTCGAGTACTTGTATTATATGAATGAAATAAAGAAAATACATTTATTCACAACTCGTACAACAATACACGCAAAGAAATAATGTTATATAGCAATCTAAAAACGGAATATAAATAAAAACAGAAATATGATAAAAATTAAAAAATTGGTAATTTTCCGACTGTGTGCTGCGGCACCAAGCAGTAAAAAGGGACGCACTCAGTGTGTGCTGCAGTCGGTGTGATACGAACCGCGACACTGATTTTCAGTACGCCTTCGCTTTTAGGTAGTTTGGCCGGTTGCGCATGTCATTTACAAAAAAACGGATTGCGTATAATTCTACAATACTAATAAAAATAATAATAATTGCACCAATTAATATTACATTTATGGTTTTGCTGCAGATATTGGTTTTTATGATTTTGCATTTTAGAAGTCTCTAGTAGTACGTGACATAAATTCTGGTGAGGACGATAAGATAATAATAGTAAGTAATACCTACCCGATTTTATGTTAGATACTTTTTATTCTACCTTCATGTGTTTAATAAAATTGCAATGTATCACTTTTCAGGGTGTTATACAACACCCAGCGAACAAACCATACTAGAACTTTGATAGAAGAAGGAGCAGACACAACGACGGATCCCTGCAGTCGGATGGCCACGACCATTGACCTAATGTGTCAAAAATTACTGAAAATATATAATTTTAACGAGGAGCATGAATATATCTTGTTGTTAATTAAACCTTTTATTAATATACTAAATGACTATTCGTCGTTAATTGATTGGAAAATTATTTATATCGATAAATGATTAATTTTTTTTGGTAATCATAGATGTTATCATAGGTTTTAAAAGCTATATATTAAGCTTATAAAGCTATGTAAGGTGTATCCTTATTTAAATAAGGTTTAATTTCTATATTATCGAGTCATATTGTAAATTTTTTACATTCATGTTTTGGTACTTCTAGGACCATTCGTAGTGCTATTATCATATTTATTTATTACTCATTTATTGAAGTCACTGAAAACTTGGAGCAGAGAAGCCTATTGCTATAATTATTATAATATTGCTGTAATTTGAAGTGCAATTTAATGTTTCTCGATGAATTTCCTTACTCTATCCAGCTGGTTAGTTATCTGTGTAATATATTATAAGCACTAACTTAGGAGTAATAGCCAGGCGCTACGTCGAGTTCCCCGAGGGCCCATACATCGATATTAAGCATCGAAACTCCGCTACATACTGCTGTCAGAGACTGTCTCCACCGAGAGTTCCTGTGTTCCTTTTATATTTGTGTTATGAATTTAACGGGAATTTTGTTATTATTGTCATATTTGAAACGGTATGAAGTTACAAACGTGTAATTATAAATGTTGACTTCACCAATAACAATATCGTAATATACATCAAATTGTTTTGAAAGGTACACTTTGTGGCAAATATTGAGGAAAAATACTATTAGTATACATCATACATCGTATCTATGTTAATATTATAAATAGAAAAATTTTGTATTTTTGTATGTTTGTAACGAATAAACTCAAAAACTACTGAACCGATTTTAAAAATTATTTCACCATTAGAATACTACATTATCTTTGAGTAACATAGGGTATATTTATTACTAGGAAAAATAACAGATCCTTGATAAAACTTCAGTAATGTGAACCAAGGTGTAAAAAAATTTGCTTAAATTTTTCTTTCATCGCATCCGCTGCGAAAACTATTGATGATAGAACAAAAAAAATGTTCTACAATATTAGAGAACATATCAAGATAAAGTTATAAATATATCTCAAAATGTTTAAAAATAAAAGTACACCCGTGCGAAGCCAAAGCGGGCCGCCAGTATTATATATTTTGATATTATTGTTCTATAATTACGTCTGGTTGTATGTATATTATTTATTGTTTTATTTTATATGAATTAAGTACAAACACATTTTAAACTATGGATAAGACGAAACTCGATATAGATCCCTGATGAAAATTGTTCATAATCACAAATAACGAGTTGAAAACTTATTTAATACACTGGCCACATTCCACACACCCGCCCCGTACGGCTGAAGAGTTGGCGCGGCCGTCTGTAAAGTTGGGAAGCGGAGTTTACTCTTAAGCGCCCTGAAAAAATACCTTCCCAATGGTTTTCCGATAAGGCACTCCCGTTTATTGTTGCGTTACTTGTGTTACCCGATCGGAAAATTGTAACTTGCCAATAAAAGTTCGTTACAATCTCCTTACTCCTCCTGCTAACGTTCTGAAGTTAATTCCGCATTCCTTTTTCTTATGTACATATATTAATGGTTTTTTATGAAACCAGATGGATTTTTATAAATAATATGGTGCTTTTGAAGGGTTTACCTGTCGACAATGCATATATATTAATTGTGCAGATAGGAAAAATTGGTTACATTTCGAACTCATTTAGGCTCACTTTCACGGAACGGAATATACTTATTGTTGCGCCACAATATATTTTGGATAGTATAGTACGTAATAAGGCAATTTGGCTTAAAAGATATTACTCATAGTTTTAAGATGATATTAACAGTTTCAATGCTAGGAACAGATCATGGTACTAAGTTTGTTTTAGTAAAAGTAAAGCCTCATTTAGGGGAAGTATTATAAATGTAAAAAAAACAATCCGGCTTAACAGAACTGCCATATTTTGACAACCTCGCAGACCTGTTGGTCGTGAACCTGCTTGTCGAGCGGGGTCTGGGGTACGAATCCCGGCCGGGGAAGTCAAGAAATGTTTTTTTCGGGTCATGCGTGTTTGTGACATATTTGTGTGTCATGCCACCCGTAACACAGAGAATCCTAGTGCGGGTGTGTGAGTGTGTGAACGTTTTTTTTAATTGTAAATTTAAAGGCATTATAACCCATTGTTGTAACGCATCGTTATTTACATATATTTGGTAGTATATGGACATGAGTGTGAATTTTAATCATGAATTGTAAATAACTGTTCTTTGTAATCATGACCACAAATTATTGTTCGTAAGGAGTTACTTGACGCTTTTTTATTTACTATTCACGGTCGAAGTCTTTGTAAAAAATTAAATTGAATAAGAAAGAATTTTAATTTGCAGTAGTACTCGGGCAACGCGCAGGCGGGTCACGTGATGGTAAGTGGTCACAACCACCCATGCACATCTGTGCACTATCGACATGCGGTTACAGTCTGTTGCTCTACAAATTTTATCAAACTAACGTAGATGTATAAAACATTGGAAGTAAGAAACAAATATATATTTTTATAATTAAAATATATGATTGAAAAGTTGTTCATAAAAATTTACTAATAACCTTTTTTTTCTTGATAGCCTGGGCCTTAAATTTTGTAAAATTATTCCATATAATAACAAAATTTCCATAGTTTTCTAGAAAACCTACAAGAAAATGTTAAGCTGTAAAATTTCCACAAGTAATGAAAAGTAACGAAAATAATCCTGCGTATATTTACTGTCCAGAACCAAACTCATTAATCCGATTCGGACTTGACAAAATCTTTCATTAAGTTTTATTCACGTATTGAAATACCACAAGGCCAAACATCAATTCAAAGTTTATCAGTTTTATTTTTCCATGCGTCGGCAGGTGGCGTTCGAACCCCACTAACAAAAAGTCTTGAACCGCGAAGCCGAAAGGGTTGATCATGGAATGGACAATAAAGCATTGGTTTCTCGGTGACGTAAAAAAGAAAAAAACATCCCCTAATACTTAAAAACATTGTACCTCACCCTTCGAAGCATCGTACATCTAAACATCTTTCTCCGTCGGGGTTGCTGCACACAATGGTTCCAAAAAACCGGCCCTTTTGTTTCTCCCAACCCTCTGACATCAATTAATGTTGTATGCCACCTTTATAGGCCTAATAGAGCGGTCTGACGTCACCTGCCGGATGGATATTGTTATAGACTGCAATGTGATAATTAGAAACTTTTTAGCTGTTTAATATATCTCCCCCTTCGCTGTGTCGTTAGCAAGTTTATTTGTTTTACTTTCATTTTCAGGCGGGACAGATGCTTCGAGATATGTTTGCTTGAATGAAGACGATAATTACAGGATACCTAATTATGTTACATAAATAAACATTCACGCCCTTACTATCAAACCAGCATTCTTGGGATCGTGTTACAACTGATATGAAAATAGATACTCTGACATAAAAATACATCAAAAATAAATTTATTTGTCTCTAATATTAACGTTTATTTGGTTCCGGAATTCTTACTTGAGACCCGTTATGTAACAGGCAGAATCACTATCAACAGGGCAACAGGGTCGACATATAAATTATTTTATTTTTTCAACAATTGAAAGGAACATAATAGCAATTGGAAATGAAAATTTATTTTATTTGATTCACGTCATTTAGAGTGATCTAAAGTCCTATAAAATTTTTAAGGCCTTGTCACATAAATGTCCAATGTTCCATAAACTTTTTATGGATGATTTAAATCAAATGACACCCTAAATATTAAATCTATACTGTTAAGTTACTGTTTGTGATAAACATCATTGTGTACATTTGTTAATGTTTAAATCCTTCAAAACCCGTCGCGTGTAGCGATCAGTTTTCGAATGAGTTTTTTTTTAATGTAACTATCGACAAAAGTGCTGACGAGTCGCTGATGGGAAGTGGTCATCATAGCGGAGACCGGCATTATTATTACTCGCTCGCCGACACTGTGACGGAAACACGTCTTAATCGTTTCACGGTCGGTTTTAGGAGGGCGGTAACTAGTCAGTAGGGAAAAATACCGCACCACCGTGCAAATACAGAGCCCAGCAACCTTCAACAGGAGGTACCGTCTGCCACAACCTCCTCCGTTTTTCACCACGGTGTACAACGAGTAGGGAACGTTAGTTTGGGCTCAAGGGCGGATGGAGCTTCTTACCATCATTCCCCACCACATTCGGCGCGGTCGATAGTTGGATGGGTGACAGCTAGTGCATAGTATGGAGCACTTACTAGTTTCGAAGGGCAACTACATTCGTTATTATCGTTAGATAGTAGCTGTTATGTGGCAAGTTTTTCGATGGCATAAGAGCTTCTGACATTTGGATTGATCACTGACCGTTTAATCAATTCGTATTTAAAAAGACACCCATTCTATGGCGTAGGTGATTAAATGCTCATAAGAATTAGAATAAGAATATCTGAACAACCTTGGAGCATATTAACCTCGCTGGAGATTAGTCTACCAAAGTGTCATCGTACGTCTTTCCAAAGGGTGCCAGTAAAGTGCAACAATGTCTAGCAACGACGTGTTCGCCAACTAAATACGCTTTAAAAAGCAAAGCTGCTAACAAATGCTCATCAAATTTTATTACTTACTGTAATATAAAGAAATATAAAGTAATCCAAGAAATATAAAGTAAAAATAGGAGCATTGTTACATGGCATAATATTAAAAAAAATATATATAATTATTTACAATAAAACATTTTCATGTCATATTTCGAGCTATATAGGTCAAGGATGTAAGTTTGAAGAATTATGTCTAAATGTTTTCATATTCCATTTGTTCAACTAAAAAAAGACTAAGTCCCACAGCATACAGTTCAGTATAAAAAGTCTTACTTTAAAAAAGTCACTGTATCATGTAGCGGCGGTTCAGTTTATTTCAAACATTCCTACATTAAACTTATATAATTAAAATGAACAGTATTAATCCAAACTAAGCCATTGTAGATAAAAATCATTTTTTTTTCTCAGTAAAACCCGGCACTAATTTATATTCTTTATGCCCTTGATCTGCGCAATTCGTTGTCAAAATAAGCAAGAACTGCTCAATAAAAAGTTTATAGTATATACGTAATGAAGTATAACTCACCATCTTGTTTTACAGTGTTCCCTAGGGGGCCGCAGGACGCCAGCCAAACGAACAAGACCCATCTCAGCATGAGCTCCACGTTGCGAGCGCGGCGCAGCTCGGGTTGGTTGTGGAAGTGCCGCGCTGTCGGCCGGTGTCGAGACATAGCACGAACCACATTGGTTACTGAATATCGCGAGGCTGAGTCACTTAGCTATAGGATTAGTCACGGATTTTCATTTTTTCATTATCTCTTCAATGTTTCTTTCCTGAAACGGAAAGGGTTAGATTTAATCCAACTGATGTTAAAAACCTATCGCTACTTTGCTTGATATTGTTATAAGAAAACGTCATTTGTAATATGCTTATCAGGTTTATAAGGGCTTTTTAGATAACTTGGATTGTATTTCTATCCTTGAAGATACAGATATTAAGTCCTACAAAGTATGATGAAGTTGTAGCGCAGTGCCTTACGTATTACCTATTATTATTTTTTATTGCCAGAAGGGCAGACGAAAAGGCGGACGGGCCACTTAATGGTAAGTGGTCACCGTAGCCTATAAACATAGGCGACACCGGAGGAATCATCAATGCAACACCGGCCTTGGAGAATAGCTCTTTTTACACCTTTTTTTAAGAGCTCCATATCATAGCGCTCCGGAAATACCTCAGAAGGAAGTTTGTTCTTCAATTTGAATGTGCGCGGCAAAATAGAACGTGAGAATCGGACCGTGGAGGAATGTCACGAGTCCAGTCGGTGTGGATGGAACTTCATTGTTCGGCGGGTGGTGCGGTGATGAAAGGGTGACGTGGGCACCAGACCGAACAGTTCCTCGGCCAGACCGCACAGTTCCTTCCTTATTTATTTTATCAAGAGTTTGCTTACAGTTTTTGCCTAAAAATCATCATCATTTGCCTTATCCCATTATTTGTGGTCGGCGCAGTATGTCATTTCCTTCGACTCATCGCGCTTTCCTGTCATACTTATGTCCACTCTCAATTCATTCATTTGAAATTCATATAAAATTCCTAATAAAATTCATCCACCGTTTCATAGGCCTTATATCATCCTAGTAATCCACCCTCGCATCGCTTCACAAATAGCAACTGTAGCCAAAACAATTTTTATTCATTTTTATCAGGCATTTAGTAAGTTTTAGAAAACAGTCCCTTTGTCTCTAGTTCCATGCATCAGAAACGTTCATTTATTACTATAGCCGTAGAAAACCAGTGAAAACTTAGGTGAATGTTTTAGGTGTAAAACTGATGCCAAATATTATCTAAATTTATTAATTGACAGACTCCAAGAAAAAATTTCCTAACGAATACATTTTAGCCTCTATAACGATAGTTAGATTTACCTACATACATTCATATTTCTCGAATCGACAGACACTTATTATTGTATATAAAATAAATATGGTTTTATATATATAATAATAAAGATATAGATAAACAATATAAATATAAATATAGTTTTAATCTTGTCGCTAACAGCAACACCCCACGGCCCGCGCGGAGAGCGCTCCGGGATGGCACGGCGAATTCAAACCGCAATAGAATTCTTGGTTTCTTGTACTCCGAATAACTTACTTGTAGTTCCAACATACACACCTCCACCACATAGATAACGTTAGACACTTAATAGGACACTACCCGTGTGATTTCAAATATGTGTGCGCACTCGGTATTTTGCATTTTTTCTACGCGAAAGTTTTACCTGTATTCATAAATATTTTATACGTGCTCGTATGAGTAACTCTAAACATTGACGATCATATTTGCATATTTTGGCTCTTTTACCGTACCCACATCACGTGTAGAGCCTTTGGAACTAAGGGTAGCAACAGTAAGGTTGCGCTTTAGCCATTTATGCCATCACCGTATCGAAACGAATACATCCTGTATGACATGTTCATGATCTACTAATATATGTTATTATGGTCTTTCTAGAACGATCTAGGAAGAAGATGATAGCTAGCTAGGCAAATAAAACATCCTTCCACCATGTACAAATGCTGCTGGGTAGGTGATCTAGAGATTAAGCTGGGCAGTCCACAGCCTAGCGATCTCTTCCAAGAAGACGACTTGCCTCGATCTTTGTCTAGCAAGCTGTTCCACGAGCATAGTGCATTGACTTGGATTCAAAGTTGGTAGGAACCCTTTCACCTTTATAATTATAAATTGATTGATATTTCATACTGTACCTACTTGAGTCTAGTCTTTCGTATTGAATACCTTCCTATACGTTGTAAGGATTTTAAAATTTGTTCAGTGAATTCACCACTTTAAGTGGCATTGTCGCCTGTAATCTCATCTGTTCACAAAATCTGCTGTGATTGGTTTATGGCATTTTTTAAGTGATAGTGCCATATTTTATGGGTATAGAAACAACGAACAAAGAGACTGTGTCGGTCGGTGGGAATAGAATGCGAGGCCATTCGGTCCTAGACATTCAAGCGAGCAATATGTTGAGTAAAGATTATTTTAGAGCGTACCAAATACTGTTGTAATGTAAAACTAATTAAAGTAGTATGTAATTGTTATTCAAAGATACTCCTTGCGGCTGGTTGGTAGCTTTTGTTCACAACACAAAACTTTGTATACATGAGACGGATGTCTAGCAAGCGACGCGTACAACTTCGCAGTAGTCAACGATCAACGATCAGTCAACGATGAAGTTCGTCAGTAACATGTTGTTAAGTCACAACGGACGTCCGAAAGTCGATACAAAGACTCACCGTTTCAACAACATTTTAACGACACACGTACCTACTGGTGAGTCCCAATAAAATCCGATATAACATTGTCTACTTGACATTTTACTTGTTTGCTTTATGTTATAAGTGATTTATTTCTCAATAATACTCACAAATAATATTGTCGTTTTGTTGAGTTTTTTTTGCTTCGTCGGTGTTTATTTACTTTATTTATTACTCTTTATTGAATGAGCGGGAGATAAGGTCGAAGAATTCATTACAAATGACATATATATATATAAGTGTTACAATTATTTATCGTGACGCAGTGATCCCTGCCAGACTACAGAGAATCATGAAGAAAAGCTAACAAGGTATACATGACGACTTGCACTGATTGATTATATTTACACTATACATTTAGTGTATTATAATATATGATATGTTAATTATATATAATGTTCCTAGCAGAGAATTGCACGTTTCCACCACGGTTGTAACACATGCGAGGCCTACTATAGCCCTTGTCCCTTAACTAGGCTCCGTCGTAGCACGACTCGCCAAGTGGCGAGTCATAGCGACAGTGCTATAAAACCATCACAGCCAGCCACAATGGTAATACTAGGTAAAACGCTAAAGTGATTGTACCAAATTTCAGACTTAGCAAAACCAATGGCTCTTTTATGGGTAGATCTGTAATAAAATTCCGTTAAAATTGACAGAAATGCTGTACTGTAAATTACAAACTCTCGTCAAAAGCATTCTTGTACAGAATGATTATTACAAACTATATGATTACTTTAAGGAAGACTGCTTGGACAAGAGTTTATTATATACCCATAAGTGTATTCTCTAACTTTGATTAAAAAAAAATCCTTGGGAGTTTTTTGTCGCTTCTTCTTCCAGCACCACTCACGGTAGGGGTTTTTCGAAGCGATGGCGTAGTTTGAAAAAAACTTTCAAAAAGTGTTTGTAAAAACCAACTTCGACTGAATATTATTTCATTTCATCAGTCGATCACGTGCCGCGTACCATGTAGCATGGCTGTCCGTGACATATATAAAATACAAAAGGAATTTTAATACTTCACCCGTTACAGGATGTTTTAATGTTTTTATTGGATGAGACACATAAATCAGATGATTTTGAACGGTAAATGTCGTATCAAAATCGGTTCAATAGTTTTACAACAGACAAACAGATTGTCGCTAAAATTCTTTGAAGATTAGATGGGAGCTTAAACATTTTATCGATTATTTGCTTTTTAACATCGTAATATATACACAGACAGTCTCGTTGCATTTTTATGTTAGCATTTATAAATATAAAAGTCATGTGTAATGAAGTTAGCTCGAAAATGTATATCAGTAACTACTTGTTGTTAATGTGAAATAGGTTTATCCAAAAGGGTTAATAGATATATGTTTAGAAAAAGGAAAAAATAAAGAATGTCATTAGATGTCATAAAAGAAAAGAAATTAAAAATAATATAGTTTGCATGTAAAATTACATTAAATATGCTAATTATTTAAGAAGATATTTCAGGATTCAAAATTAGGTACTCAGAATTAAAAGAGTGATTCCAGGATCAGATGGTTTATTATAATTATAGTTTTTGACATTTATAATTATGTATTTAGTATAATACAGATAATAGAAACTCGTAGGTTATGTCAAATGTATCGTAGATAGAGGCGTTTTTTTTCATATTTTTTTAACTAATCAGAGTTTTATCAATGAACTATAGTGTTATGTTCTCCAAGAAGATAACCAATTATTACTCGACAAATCATTTCGAAAATCTCTATTTGGAAATGTAATTGTGTAATTAAGAAAATAGATTTCCTCATTATACGTTAATAAAATAAGTCGTTACTTAATTCATCCAATTGTACGTTCGTCCAAAGACTGATTCGTCCAAAACAAACATAGATTTAAATTTTCAAATAAAATGAAATATAAATCACCGGGTTTTACAAATGTTTCACTTCAATACTTAACGTATAAGTACATAACATTTTTATGACAGTAAATTTGAGGTCATGGCAGTTAATTGAGTATATATACAGTACACGAATATTTTACTTGTACGCAGACGGAACATTGCAAACTTGTTTCATAACACTGCAAAGCAATAATATTTATACGAACGGTCAAACGATAAAAATATGAATAACTCATATTTGTTAATAAAGTGTGAACTATATTTGACCTGCTTATTGATATGAGTGTTTGAATATTGTTTTTGTTATGACACCATCACCATCTTAATAATAAGACAGTTTGCACGGAATATCACTACTGTGGTTCACCACCACAGTTCTTGCTAAGTGCTTACTGTAATATTGTTAACACCGACTTTACATGAGCTGCAGTAAGCATTTATTTACTTTGTTTCTCTTGTTAACACTTTGTTTCTCTCAATCATCATAACACAGTTTACAATATGATATATTATTAAAAAAAAAATAATGATTAAGATCATGAAATGCATGAACAGAGTGCGGGGAGGTCCCGCTACCCTTTCATAAAACAAAATAGAACGAATAACTTACGATGCCCGCAATCCTATCAAATAAATATTCTATCACAAATTCACAATCGTTTAAAATAGACACGGAGCCCGCTTTTGTCAAAAGGACGTGGTCCCATACAGATAGATTTGCCCCTTATAAATCACATATAAAAGAGATCGATAAGCCCTTTAGTAATAAGTGATGGGACCGACCACTCCAATCTGGATCTGTATCAGATATAAAATATGATAAGCTTGTTAATAGATTTAATGTTAGTTTTTACAATATTCATTCAGTGTTGATTTACGTCATACCATATCAATCCTAATTATTCTTTGTCGATAGCTAGCCAGCATGAGGAGCCAAATACGCAAGAACCTTATAAACATTCACGACGTTAAAGGCATTGCAATTACATGAATGACAAGGATGCCTGGACAAAATTAGTGTCGAAACCAGTTCCGCACAGGTTTAAACTTTTGTAATTACCATATGTTGTTTAAAAGATGTGCTGAGGAGTTTCTGTCGCCGTTTCTTCTCCTCATTGTTAAAGCACCTTTTCGAAACGGTGGTAGAAGCAAAAAATGACGTTCATAATTGTATTTACTGAATACCTACTTATATGATTAAATGATTTTGAATTTGAATTTGAATTGAGATTAAACTTGGTTATAAACATTACTGCGCCCCACCTGCGGAAGTCAGCGTGAGCAGCATGTACACGAGGACCTATGGAATCCTTAAAAAGCTAAATAATTTTTAGGTACAAAACATATGGTTTAATCACACACTGATACAGCAGATTAGATGTAAATCTGCTAGCGGAATAAATAAAAATGACTTGAAAATTAGAGTGTTATGAATGTTATTAAAAAAAGGACAGCGAGTATATTTTGTTAGTGTCTTTCTGTAACCTTAACATTCTCTACAAACCAACACGATGATAACCGAAACAAGAAGGGAAACAAAGATCGCAAGATCCATTATTCAAAAAGCTTCAATAAACGTAATAATGAAAAGTAGGTACATATATAATTGAAATATCTTATTATATAACAGTATCCCGCCTTTACTCCGCTCAGAAGATCTACGTTCTCGTAAGGCGTACGTTCCAAATAGCATCAGAAACAATCGTTATTCATTTTTATTAGGCAATTAATCAGTTTCATATTTGCCTTCAATTTCAAGTTTGTCTTAAATAATACATCTCTAATATAAGTTACAAATACGGCAAGTATTATTAGAATCTGTTTAATGATTTCGGTGTAATACGTTACAGATAAGGAGACAAAATATTGTTTTCTCTATATCTAAATGGTAAAACCTAGCTACATTACTTTTCACAAGATATTTATATTATACAGGTTAATCGAACAGAAATGTTTAAAAATCTATATTAATATTATAAATAGGAAAGCTTTGTATTTTTGTATGTTTGTAACGAATAAACTCAAAAAGTACTGAAGCGATTTTAAAAATTCCTTCACAATTAGAGTGCTACATTATCCCTGCGTAACATAGGCTATATTTATTACTAGAAAAAATGACAGATCCTTGATAAAACTTCAGTAACGTGAACCAAGGTGTAAAAAAAATTATTTCATCGCATTCGCTGCGGAGACTATTGATAAAATACACCCGTGCGAAGTCGGGCCACTAGTGTTTAATAAAACACTATTACAAGAAATTATTTGAAAAAATAGCAGGAGTGTGGATGAAACCATCATACGATTAATACATAATGCGTTGTTCTAGACAATAACAAAGCGCGCGTAATTACTTACAGCATCTACCTACTCATAATTCTAGTTAATTAAAATACGTCAATATAGCTCCTATTACGTTCACATAAGAACCACAGTGTCGTAAATTTTATTTGCACATGTCGTTCCTTTGCCACGCGATGGTTGGCCGTATAAAAATAAAATTATTATCCATGAACGGTTATAAACCTAACAGGCCGTTCAGTTATGGACCAGTTAAATTTTATTTTAAATCATGATAATCCCAGATAAAATGTAACGGTCATTAATAATAATTTTACTTGTGACGACCCGATAGTCCAGTTGGTAGTGATCCTGCCTGCCGAGCCAGGGGTCCCGGGTTCGATTCCCGGCTGGGGCAGACATTTGTATGACAGATTAGCTGTGCCCGCGACTTCGTCCGTGTGGGATTTAACAAAAAAGTTATTTAGTAGAAATAAAAGTAGCCTATGTTACTCTTTATCTAATGAGCTACCTGCCAGTGAAAGTCCCGTCAAAATCGGTCCAGCCGTTTCAGAGATTAGCCGGAACAAACAAACAGACAGACAGACAAAAATTGTAAAAAATGTTATTTTAGTATATGTACCGTATATACATTCATATGCATATAGTAAAAAGCGGTTATTTTAATATTACAAACAGGCACTCCAATTTTATTTATTAGTATAGAAGATAAATGTTTGTTCTCGGGTCATGGTGATTATAATGTAATATTTATGCGTATCCATGCCATCCGCGACACAGGGAATCCTAGTGCGGGAGTGGGAGTGTGTAATCGTTTATTATTATTAATAAAATGTTTTTTATACATTTAAACCTGCCGATTGACTAGTTTAGCTTCGTGTAGATTTAATCAGTTTCTTGACTAAACACAGATTGACGATAGGCGCTAAGAACGCAAACTATAAATGAATAAACGAGTAGTTTCTCAAAAACGTTCCAATATCAAAGACCGCTCTGTGGTTGGAACGGTTGTAAGGAAATACGATAATGACATCGATTATACATTATGTGCATTTAACCGTATATCTTTACAACACGCTAAGCCTTTCTGCTTGTTTGTTTGTTCGTTAGTGATTATGTGCGAAAATCAATGGTCCGATTTAAGGCTAATTTGCGTTATGGTACTAGGTTAATAGAGTTCGTATTAATGTATGCGATATTTGCGATGTGTGCAGACGATGTCACATTGACATCTCGATTCTAAAAGAGTTACTCGTATATTTCACAGTTTCAGTCATAGAAAAGAGTAATTACAAGTACGATAACTTCGACAAAGAACAGTGAATGTGAGAAAAAAGAGAATCTCCACTTATAAGATCCCATTCTATAAAATAGGGTTGTCGCAAAAAAATTAATATGAGAACTGAATATTGTCTTACAAAATCATATATGAAGCTTTGACTCTTAGTGTAACTTTTAGTGCACAAATACCAGCAACCACGGAATATTAACTGAGAACTATGTTTTAAAATACTGTAACTATTTTTTTTTTATTTGTTATTAGAGCAGAAGTGCTTAGTGGGACTTTTTAAATAATTATTTTTAATAACCGCTGTTATTAAGGCTACGTAACACTCGTATGCCGTCTATAATAACAATTAAATTTTAATATAGATATGCTTTGGTCATCGATATACAGGTCAAATTTATTTTGACTGCTTACCTGTATGTCTGTCTGTCTATGAATGTAGCACGCGGATAGTTGGCACATTAAAAATTATATTATGGTTCACTAGAAGGAACATTTTTAACTTATAACCATATATTATCTTCGATAGTTTTTAATTCGGAAGATGAACCAGTTAAAATGGAGTAGGGGATAAAATTTAATATGGCTTATGTTAAGAGGGCAAAAAATAAACGCCTAATAAAAATGTATAGCAACTGTTTGGGATGCGGGTGCTACTTGTAAACATAAGGCGTAGGTTTTCTGACGCGAAGCCTTTTTTTGTGAACTATAAAAATACTTTTAAATAAATCACAACAAAAAGGCTATTAACATTAAAATTTAAATGTAAGGAGATTAAGCAGCTTTATCTGATTACAAAAGAACTAACGGGCACATTTCGTGTCTCTTGTGCCGCCCTTGTCTATTTAAAATCTGTCAAAGAGCCACGAGTGGTCGCTCTGGTAATAATCTGCTTTACTCACGGCAATCGGATTGAATATTTGTGAACAAAGTTTAATAGTCTTATAAGTCACCTGTCCTACACGCGAGAGAGGGGGAAGACCTCCACTGAATAATACGTCGTAATATGATATTCATATGAAGAATGAACTAAAATATAGTTCATTGAATATATCAACATATGTTTTCACTGAATTAGTTTTGTGTATACTTTATCAAAGTAATCTTTCCTTTGTGTAAGTTTCAAGTTAAACAAAATGATATTATGTTTACTAATATAACTGGTTTGACATAATCGTAATAGGAAACGCTAAGAATTCACATAAAAAACTAGTGTTCTGACAAAGAAGCATATATATATATATATGTGTGTGTGTGTGTGTATATGTATTCGTATATGGAAATAATAAAATAGTTGAAATAGTTCTAACCACAGAATGCAATTTGTAATAAAATGAAGGTAGACATAAAGAGAGAATGGATGTTAAATTAAGTCTTCAACAGATATATCCATGCATACAGTTTACTCTGGCCTAAAAGCCAATATTTGGACAGCCAATCTGCGGCTTACCCTCTCGCTGGTAAAACAATTCGGAGCCAAATTGGGTTATACTTTTTCGACTCTAATCATGTTAAGCTTGTGTATTCATTCGGAAATAAGTCGGTCAAACACACGAGTGACTGCGAACTGGCAGGCACGGTTCGCTTGAAGGGGAAATGTAGGGTGATGCCTGCCTCGGATGGCTTGCTGACTCGCTCGCTCCGACTAATCGAAGATCTATTGGATCCTGAAATGTACCTACGAGTAAGCGCGGTACTGTACCTGAAAACTGTACGATTTTAGACAAGGTGCGTAAACTCAGATATAAACTAAGATTCGATATCAGATTTAAACGATGTGCCAAAATACATTTTATTTGTTTGATAGGTTATCCTAGTTGTTAAAATTAGAAACATATATAACTGCAATAGCTGTGGAGAAGCAGTCAGAAGTTAGCTTACTACCCTCAATAGACTAGTTCAGTAGTAAATTTATATCCTACTAAGCCGGAACAAATCCATTTCTCGAAGTGAAAAGGATCCTGTATCAATGAGTCATAATATTATTTACTATCATCAAAATCTGTTCAGTGGTTTTATCGTGATAAGTGCACAGAGAGACAAATATTCCAAAAATATGTTTCGGCTTCTTTATAGACAACGTACCTCCACGTTTGAATTTTCAAAATATATTGAATGTACAAATCAAACCGCATTACATTTATATTATTAATTAGAAAACCACTCTCACTTCGCTTCAGAAAACCAAGCTTACGTATACAAATAGCACCTGCATTGTTTTAGGACTGAATTTTTTCGTCCTATGAATTAGATTATTCGTTTATACATTTTTTATTCATTATTTGATTGCCATGGAATAAACTTTAAGTATTACAATACATTAGTAAAAATCATAACGAAATCAGTTAAGCAGTTTCGAGATTAGCGCGAACAAACGCACAGACCAACAGACAAAAATTCGAACCACTATTGTTTTGGGTTCCATTGCGTTAATAAGAGATCGTAATAATAGTTTTTTCTTATATTCTTCATATACAGAAAGCGATTAGTTACAATTGTATTATATGTGTGGATACAGAAAGATGAAGCTTCTTTATAAAAGTCATTAATTTATCCCTTGAGGTTTATTCTGTGATAATCAAAATATTGTGTTTGATGTACATTGTGAAGATCATTAGTCTCTTTTGCATCAAAAGACGTGCCCCTGCAATGCAGCAAAACAATTCTCATATTAAATCTTATCTCATTTGAACCTTAATTGACGTTTATTTTAAGTCTATATTTGCGTGACCGTAATTTTTATTGTCCTGCAATTCGGGCCATCTGCATGTCGGCCACCTTTAAATAGATGAGGTTGGCCTTTAAATTAATGACTTTCATAATGCCTATGCAACAATATATATATACATATGCAAGGTCATTAATTTAAGATTAAGATTCTAAGATCTTTATCTATTGGTACTAATAATAAAACTAAAGCGGAGCCCAATTTCTACTAATTATTTTGTGGTAATTGTAAAGTACGTTTGGTATTTGATATACAGGTCAAATAATTTCTTTTGAACTTTTTTCCATTTGGCTGTCTATCTGTGACCACATCACACGAAATTCACTTGACGAATATGTGTAAATTTCTCTGCGAACGTTTATACCAAAAGATGTCTACGGGGATCATAATTAAAAACATACCTTAACCAATCTTCGCTCTCTTAAAACATAGATCAGATAAGTTCGCTTGAATTCCATCAATTATTTAATCTGTGTCTGATATTTAAATGGATCAATAAATTTTACCGACCTTATTTCATTAGTCTTTAGAAATCACCGAGTTGTGCCCAGTATCCAATTCAGGGGTTCATTAAATTGATTTGTATAGGTTTTGTGTAAACAATTTACAAATTTGGAAACAATTTTGCTCATGACCTGAACAGGTTATTTGGTTTCCGAATCGTAACTACATTGACGAAAGAAGTAATATGATTTATTTCGCGTTAAAGTTATAGATAGATAGAGCATTCAATGAGCTTTTCACGCAATTCCTTTCCCCGTTTTGAAACAAGCTCAGCAGACCCCGAGTTCGTAGGCTGTGACAGAATGATAGCGATAGGCACTCACAGAGGTTCTCTTTCCGTTTTGGAAAGGGCCCAAAAAGCCTTGCATAGTGTTTTTCTGCTAATGCTTTTGTTACGTCCTCATTTCGCGGCATCGCAATTATGTTTGCTTCGGTTGTTTATTCCTGTTTACTTATTTATTTAGTGCGGACATACCGAAACGGTCATGGCCCATTCGATTTATGGTTGGGATGAAATAAATTATCGTGTTTGGATGGTCGTCTCATTATTTTCAGTTTATTTATTTGTTTTCTACTTTGTATTACACCACAAATTCTTGTTACTTCAAGTTACTAAAGAAATAATACCAAAGTCCTAAATACACCTAACAAGAACCACTCAAATTCAATTCAATACGTATATATTTATACGTATTTTGACGGCAAATTGGACGCACCTTGTATAAAATCGATATCTTGACTTAAATCTCCCTCAGTTAGCTTATTATGTTATTCAGTATGGAATTTTATCTACATTAATTAAAATTTTTTTACAATTTAGTTACCTTGATTTTCATGGTTTACTTTAATAAATACAATAATACTAAATCCTAATAATATTTTTTCTAAGTACTGTAATTCCTATGAGGATTCAATTTTTCCTTGAATAAACGAAATTTATTTTGGTATGACTTATGATTATCCTTACGACAAAATTAATAATAAAAATACATACATATTTAAACAAGACAAATGTCTCATAAAACAGACATCGCAAATATCTTTATTACACAGGTTTACCATAGAGTTAATATAATAGTAATAGAAGAACACAGTGTGCGAGTGAGATTTCGAGCTTTACGGAAAATCCTACTTGCGAGAAAGAGGTGCAAGAAAATTTACCGTAGGACTGTTTTCAAACTATTTATTCTCCATTACTCTCCTGTCAAAAAATTGCTATTTGTTATTTCATTAGTTTCACTTCAATCTTTCTATATGTTATCAGACTAATAATAATGGTGTCGTGTTCAGTATTAAATTGCAGGGTTACTTATAACAATAACCCAAACAAAGAGGCAATACACAGGTACGTATTGATAGTGAAATACTACTTTTACGATGCTTATTTCCATAAAAGTTGATCTTAAAATTATATAAATTAAGATTAATAATATGCAGTAAATATTCCATTTTATGAATAATAACTTATTTTTCATAATAATGTGTAAGATAAAAAGATATTGTGTACGTGAAAATGATACCGTTTCGTGTAGGACTTGCATAAAATCTATCGATAAGTGGATAATTTTTAAATAGGTATACATAAATATTTTTTGTTTTACCTAGATTTGTTCATATTTTACCTTTTTAGTTACGGTTATAGCTTGTAAATACATTGGACAGAAAGTAGATAGATTGATATTAAGGTGCATCTTGGCTTTAGAATAGTATTAGCTTCGTAAATGGATAAAATTTGGCAAATTTTATATTTGTTATTATTATGATATGACAATAACGGCGAATGTGATTTCATATTTATTGACAAAGTTTTTTTCTTCAAGGTTTCCTGTAAATGCAGTTCAAAGAAAAATGGATTCGAATGTTGAACCAGATAGGTAGGGTTCCTCACAAAGTTTACAGTAGACATTTTAAGGGCAACTATTTTGTTCTACGAAATCACTGACATGATAATGAAGAATTTATACCTACAAAATTTGTTGGTTATTTCCTTTCTGAGGGAAATAAGTTATATCGATTTACATCAAAGAATGAATTAAAACCAATAAGCATTATTATTATTGTTTTCTTTAGTACCGTTTAATCACGTTTTGTTTAATCCTCTCAAATAAGGTTAAGTTTAGAAGAAGCGAAGTAAAGAGAAGTTACTAGGATTAGTATGGTGTTATTAATTTAACATGTACTAATTAATTAAGAGAACGAATTGAATATATTAAAGAAACCTGTGATGGAATAGTCGACATTGATGTCCATAATACATGGACGTGAATTTGACATCACTAAAAGTCATGCACATCAGTGTAATTTTCACACACATGCACATTTATGTTTTAGTGACGCGATTTTGAGATGAGTGTTCCTCTATTACGTAACTCTATGGGTTTTACACGCAACAGTTATTATTGCTCACTACCGTGGCACAGAGTAGAGATTTATGAATCCAAAATATAAAAACGCTTGAATTTTTGTAAGTTACGTTAAAAATATATGTTATAGTTAACAAGATCTTTATTTTAATTTAATAAAAATAATAATATACATGCATAATAATCAACCATATATCGGTCATATGGCCTATCTATTTATTGAGAAATATTTGTAATATACTCAGATAATGTAACCTCTTTTTAAATTCTGTCAATTGCAGCTTTAATATGTATTATATTGCTGGCTGT
Organism: Megathymus violae; assembly: GCA_003671415.1. NCBI lineage: Eukaryota > Metazoa > Arthropoda > Insecta > Lepidoptera > Hesperiidae > Megathymus > Megathymus violae. The sequence continues at coordinate 3,691,078 of PDGT01000033.1, forward strand.
CACTCTCGCTGTCACTGTCACTGTCAGTCACAATGTGACATCTAAAGCCAGAGTAATACTGCTTTTTCGCATGACCGATCACCTGTTTACAATAAGAGGGGTTAGTTCGTAATAGAAAATAGATTTGACGCTCTGATGAATTCCTTCTTGTTAATTTTAAAATGGAATGCCGCTACAGATTTTAAACTTGACGAAGTCGTTTTAGAAGTTAAATTAAATTGAAGATGCAGACAAAACAGTTTTAATAAAATGGATATTAAAGTAGATTGATGTAAAAGCATTTTCATTGTTACAATGTTATGGGACATATGTATGTCTGTCTGTAATCACAAATATTTTTTGAATGAATAGCCGAATTGACTGCCACATAATGCTAAGGGGTCACTGCCGTCGATAGATGTCGGCAACGTCAAATGCGCCACCGATACCATGTCGGCTGAGATGGAAGCAGGAGAGTTGTGCATTTCAAAAAAAGTTTTGACGTATATCATGATATTTGAAACCAATTACCATCAAACTTGTTAGTTATACTCGAACACAATACTGTTTAGATATTGTGTCTGATCGTATGTTACTCAATAAGTGTATATCTAAAGGACCGATTTTAATGGAATTGAATTTAGAAAGATATCATCCGGGTTATATTCAAAATTACTTTTTTAGGCGAAAGGACCTCTTAGAGCGCTGTCACACTGCTACGATAAAATGTTTAAAACATTATCGAACTTTCGGTCTTTTTATACTAAAGATATACTCAACATGAGATCCTCACCATACTTAAAAGATAATTTTTAAAAAGTTTGTTTGGGTGCCCGTTATGGATTTTATGTTTTTAAAGAACAAAACTTTCAAAATTGAAAATCGTAAGTAATATATATATATATATATATATATATAAGTATTTGAAAATAAATATTATGAAAAGGTTATTTTTAAAAGAAAATAATATCTCACGAGGATTATGCCAGCCTGGATATTTTTTTTTTATGTTTTAAGGAAATAAAACCTAGAATTGTAATAAAATTAATGGAATAGTATAAACTTGTTTCTTATAAAACAAAAATAGACTTTATATTATAAAATTTTGTAAGTTTCTGTGCGTGCGTGTGTCTGTGTACGTGGAGGGTAATCCCCGGAACCACTTTATCTATTTGATAATTCTTTTACATGGTAAAAAAGGTAAAGTTTTACAAGGTAAAGTTCTGGACATAGGAAATATAATTAAAAATATTTATCTGTTTCTATATCTCAGTGTCAAAACTCTCATCTCAAAACTCAAATAAAATAACAATGAGGATATAATTACTGTTTGCGAACGTAAAAATGATGTTTTCCGAAGAGAAACGAGGGTGGGTTACTAGTAAGTAAATAAATGATTAAGTAAGACAAGGAGCTGATAGACATGCATTATTTTATGCACTTAAAGTGCAAAGTTACTAGACGCACGGCATTGAGGGTGTATTGTCGACGACCCCTTAGCCCAGTCGATGGTGACAGTATATTATTATCAAGAAAGTTACTTATTTACAAGAACTAGCCAACTAAAATGTTGTAACAAACGTAAAAGATCCGCTTATCATCGTATTTCATCGAACCGCCACGATGACTCAATTTCTTCGTTCGATTGTACCTACTAATATAAAATCATGTAATCTGATGGACGAACAAACGAACTGAATTTATTGTACGTAAGAACAGAACGGTACAAAACCGGTACAAATGTTGATCACTTCCTGAGAGTGAGAAATAAGTTGTGGACGGGATAGTTTCTTATCTTATTTTTGTTGGATTCACTTGATGCTTTTATTTTCTCTTGATGTACTTCTACTGGCGCATTAATTTCTCTCAAGGCAATAATTTTATCAGCAATTATGCTGTGGTATTGTCTTTCTTTACACTTAAACATGATTTACATAATATGTAATTAGTGTTAGGTCTACGGCATGGGACGCCATATTTATGTGGACTTCTGAATTTGGTTTGAATGAGTCCCTTTTCGCACATGCGATTGTGACACAAAATAAATATAAGTATTTGAAATATTAATATTATTAATATCTGTCATATTATTAGAATCAGCATTACATCATAACATATTATTAATAAGCTATTCATTGACATCGCCACTAGTGGCGATTATTAAAAAAATAATGTTAATAGTGGTTCCGGAACATAATTTAAACCCAAGATAAGTACAGCGAGACTGCTAATAATAAGAATATAAATTTCAAGCATAGCTTAAAAGTTTTCTAAATATTCACAGTCGGCTAATGTTATACCATCGAAGTTATGAAGTCACGTCAATCAATACTAAGTGGAATTGCTTTAGATATTATGTTTCTTGGGAATAAATTGTTTAATTTAATACTTGTAGTAGATAAATAGGCAATAAATTACATGAGAAATGGTGCAAGAATTTCTTGCCTTCTATTCTCCTATACCAGATGATTTATTTCTTCAGCGGCTGCGAGTTGCTTGCTAGTAAGGTAAAATTCACTTTATATTTATATAAATATCGTCAGGTAATATACGCTTTTAATGTTATTTGAGGGGTATGACTTTAGTCTTTTATTAGTTTCATTATTAAATATAGCTTTGACTTATTTTATAACGAAGAACATGTACAAGGTATTATTAAGCCCAATATTTTTATTATTACCTGTTATAACAAGAACAAGAATAATGTCCTAGTAGCTCAATTGTAACTATTGTGTTATCTTCTACAAGGAGAGTAATTGCAATGACTACATATTTTAAGTACTTCTACACTGTGTAAACATCTGGTGTTTAATAATTGTGTAATAACAATAGTCACTTCCAAAAACATTGTTTAAATGCGAATCCAACGCCTTACAATTTCTCGACCTAGAGAATTTGAACGGACAAATGATGCTCCGTATAAATGTTTACTTACTACGGCTCAAAGCTTCCTTTGCATAGAAACACAAGTGAAAAAGAATACAAGACTCGACGGGAACATACAAAATTAATTACTGAATGGAGCGAGCACGTAGCTAGTCGGGGTGTTGTTTCCTTTTGTATTTGCCAAACTAACTGGGATACGTCGTTACGTATTCTGGATTTGGGAAAATCTCTTTCATCCCGTCACTGGGTGGTACGCAAGGCGCATTAGAATTGGACGGTGCATCGAAATTTACATTTTCGATGCGGCTTACCATTGTTTACGCAGTCGAGCGCTAGTTGGTGGTGTCAAAAATAAACGAACCCGAAGATGGGTTCCAAACCGAGTTTTTGGATGACGATGAACGAATTGCCGAACTCGAACACAAATCAGCTTATTAACTTTACTGAGTTACTGTAAGTTAAAATGAGCGGCGGGCCAACTGCTGATCTCGGATGATTTTCATGGAAATTAAGTTCTCAGAGGCAATTCTTAAAGTTGAGGCTTGGCTACAGACTCCATGTAAGACTTATGAATAGATTACTTTATAATTTCAATTGTAGTTTTGTCTCTTTATCAATTTAAAAACCGGGAATAAATTTCTAAGATTTATAGGTTCCATATGATTATGAAATTTTCTACGAGATTTCACATGATTTTTAAGGTGAATTAATATCAGATTAATTGAAGTTAGATGATGGAATGCAAAAGAACATCTTTTGACTGCTTTACGTATTCAATTCATATTAGTGTAAATAAGGTAATAAATGCGATAGAAGCATCCTATGAGGGGAAATTGGGGTATTATTTTGTTATGTCGCTATGACTGTTCTAAAAGTTTGGAAACTACTAGTTTATTAATGAATCAGTGCTTTCTCGACCTATTTGGCTCCATCGCGTAAGTGCTGCGAAGCCAAATGCCGAATGCTTTTGATGAAAGGTTTTGATCAACGAAAGCTTTTTACTTTGACGTCACTGTGTTCAGACCTAAAAGATATCAAATTCTTAGTAAAAGAACCTTTACATAACAAACAAGATGATCCCCGCTCCCATCTTAGCAGGCTACCAAGAGAAGAGGTGATCGGCGACCATCAGGTGCTCGTTTTGCGACTGTTTACATAAAAAAACAATGAAAAACTGCGGTTACCCATTATCTATTTATAATTTAAATAACATTTTTTCTAGATTTTCATCAATTTCAATATAGTAAAACTGTTTACAATTGATTTGCAGTAAACCCACCCATACTGAATCTGTATGCGCTCTTCAAAAATGTTTTAAATATAAACGAATTCAGACTATTACTAATACCTATTAGTATTAATAATACCTGTTACTTAATGTGCATTCGGAAAAAAATCCGTATTATTTACTTTCAGTGTTTTACATGTAAAAACTATTGTACTGCTCCTGTTTGAGGTTCAGTAGAAATCACTGATGAATCATGAACATTTGAATATCGTTGTCAATGCATAAAATAACACCCAAAATCAGTCATGAGATGAATTTTTATCTTTGCCAACTGTAGAATAAGGCAAAACAAAGCGATGGTAAGATTCACAAAGAGACAGCACCAGCGCCGTAGTGGGTGTTAAGCAGGAAATCAAAGAAATGCTCAGTCTATCTAGATTCAATTCACTCCGGGCAGTTACCTCTAACAAGGAACTCGGTAAAGGAAATTATTCTATTTGTGTTCGTTATCGGCGAGACAAATTTCGCCTTGATTTGAATACGAAGGGAACATTAGACGCATAACGTTCTGAATGTAATAGGAAATGCAGCAGTGAATTCACCGGTTGTTCTGCAAAACCGAATGACACTTGATTGTATGATAGCAAATTACATCAACCTTTACTGAACTCATAAATAAAAAAATTTACACATAAACAAGGTTTAATAAGCCTCTGGTCAGAACGTAAAGGAGCAACCCAATGATGTAACATGAAAAAATAATATTTCACAACGCAATAGATTTCAAAACGCTATGAAGTTCAAAATTAGCAACACAAATCGCACTGCAGTATCTAGTGCAGAGGTTTTTGTGTGCGGGTTTAAAGAAACACTGATTAGCATATTACGCGGACACCCTCTTGATGCGAGACCATTTGTTATTCCATTAAACTTACTATCTCAACCCAAACTTTGATGACACATTACCGATTAAAGCGCACGGTTACGGCCGATTTATCGCCGTACAAAATGTTGTTTCATATCATTATTCAAGATACTAGACGCTGGGTGCTAAGCTTCTTGTCATTACCACACGATACAACAGGTTTATTCACTTTTTTGTAAGAAACATCACTTTATTTTTCACGTGAACACTTATTCAATACATTTTGGATTTGTTTCTTGTGTGGTTTTTTTGGTTATTTAGTTGTATATTTGGTGGGATTTACAGAGCGTCGCGTTTTAACACATGCAACCAATACGCGCGCGTTCGGGCGACTGAATAATCACCCCGGGCGAGGGGTTTTGGCCTAGCCGGCGCGCGACGTAGATCTGAATTGCGTTCCTTTACAAGCACTTCATATTGATTGTTTATAGTATTACAACGTTGTAACCAATTCTTAGAATTTAAAAATGTATTTACGATACTTAAGATTATTTAAATCATTCTTTTTGCATTAATTACAAAATATAAACACAGTTTGTAAAGAAACGTTTTTAAAAATGTAAAAATGAGTAAAGGCATCTCTTTCTCGCAGTTGCGGATAAACAGTGACGGAATGGTTTGCGTTTCAACCCTGTACGGACCCTTCTCAGTACAAGGTAACAGTTCCCATTATGAAGAGACCTCCAGCTTGTTACAGTGTCTCCATTTCTGTGTACTTATACCTCTGTCCGGAGGGCGGCAGGGTGTGTCAGAATGAGGTGGTTTGTCACAATAGAAAATGTAGGGCCACGATTTTAGGGCCAACGAATTAGAAAGGGGAGAAAAAATATTCGAACGTCAGGTTTATTGACATTTTGCTGGGCGATAATTAAGGCTTACGAGGGTCTCGAAAGTTATCTGCACACCGTTAAATTTTAAAGGTCGAATTTTCGTTTCAATTATTTCGTTCCAATTGGCTCTCGGATGAGTTGCTATCAAGACGTTTGCCTTTATTTGTTTCAAAAAAGCATGTAACTAGGAGTTTACGCGAAAAAACTGATTTTGAAAAACGAAAATCTAATCTATTAGTTACACTCCTTATATATATTCATATATATTATTCAAATTTTCAATCATTAATAAAATACTCTACAGTTAATGTTAATACAGTTTTTTCAAATAATAATTCATTACTTAAGTTTAATTAATTAATTTTAGTTTTATATGGGAAAAAAGAAATCTCTTATATCAGATATTTAGCAGGATATAAATATATAATATACATATTTATATCAATTGTAATTATTTCATAAAAGTAGGAATACATTTTGAATTATATTACTTACTTATTTACCTTATTGTTATACTTGGTAGAAGCAATCTAACCTAGTAGATTAGCTTTGGAGAATATGACAGGCTAGCTGGCCAGGCGGAGGTTATTTAGCTTGATATCAATACTAGCTTTTTGTATCCGCCACTTTCAGTCAGTGTTATTGATTCGATTGATACTATGCTATACTAATAATAAAAATACTTTTTGTATTACTTTTTTTCTTTGATGACTTTATTATAAAACACTGAACTCGAATTCGAAATAAAACTTTGGAAAAAAGTAATCGGTGTCCCTTTCCGCGCCTCTAAATATCTCTATTGCCAAATTTTATTACATTCGGCCCAGCGGTTTGGCTGTAGAGTTACAACAGACAGACGAAGTTTTTTTCGTTTTTATAATATTAGCGTGGATAAAAGTTATTTAAAGAAGAAACAAAATAATTTTATCCATAACGCACCACAAAATGTAAATTTCAATTAGGTACTCATTTCAATCCAAAGACAACAGTAACGTAGAATATTATTTCATGTAACGACCACTCACCAACAGGACGGCACTCGGCTTCGTTACAGTAGGCATTAACTACCGCAACACAGGTGTTCAGTGAAACTTTTATCGGTGTCACGTCACAATATCCGTAACCGAAATTATCCGAAACACTCGGATAATCTGAAAGAATTTCGCAACCGAAACCATAACCGGAAAAATATTATTTATCTATCCGTATTCAGATTCGGAATTTCAATACATTATTAATATCGAATGTCAGAACCACCTATGTCACACAAAAACCTCTGAAAGGGCTTAACGATCTTCTTCTTCTTCCTCCTCCTCCTCTTCTTCTACTTCTTCTTCACCACCAGCGTAACAAGTTTTGCTGTCATGTTAAACTGTAAAAGTAGTCAGAGTATTAAATAATTGTACGAGTATACTAATACTATTATTCAAGACACTTCTGACAAAACTCCTGACAGGGGGCATCCTACATTTGTTCGTGTTGTGTTCGTGTAGTAGAGGCTATTGCGGATGTTGGGGTATTGGGGGTGTTAAAACGCAAATAAGCGATTAGACCAAAAAGAAAAAATAAAAGACGATAACAAATTGTATGCACTGCTGTTTAGTGAAGTGTCAATTTGGCTACTGCTCACCAGCACCAGCACCAGCTAGCAGCCCGCAGTACGTTTGGTAGGGTGATACTGTTTAAATGGATGTTTCTAGTAATACTTTTAATTACAATTTATTATCAAATTTTATATAGAGTGGCATAATAACAATATAGTATCAGTTAATTTCCATAAACTGGCGCAATATCTACACAACATTAATAAGTTTTTACAAATTGACATTATAACAACATTATGTAAAGATATTCACTTACTCAACTTTTTCCGGTGGTATACTCCCCTCCGTAGTCAATCAGACGAATATCGGTGCTTTTATACTCACATCACATTACCTCACCAACAACTCAATTGATCGACTAGTCTTCTATTATTTTGAAAAAAAAATATTAACATTTCTTAATAATTCATAATATAAACAAACTAAAGTCAAAATTAACCAACTAAATTTATAATGATTTTAAACAATTTACACCGTATTATAATAATAAAATTATGCATGTCGACGCACAAGCCTAAACGTTCGTTTTTTAAAATATTGTTTGAATATTTTTATGATATTTAAATTTCATTCAATAATTTTAATTAGTTATCTACAAACATGAATTTTAGTAACTAGAATTAATTTAATAGAAAGTCATGAAATTGGAACATTAAAAAAGCAACTTTTGTTATCTTGATAGTCTTAGTGTACACGCACGGTACTAGATGGCGTAGTAGTTAATTAAATTTGTTGCTATTTGAATGTGGATTTTAAATAACTAAAATTATGTTTATAAAATGATTTATTACTTTTAAAATTTATTTAAAAACAGTACAGGAATTTTCAAATGTAAATTAAATTTATTTAGAAAGATTACATTGATTATGTGTTAATTTCATTTTGACGGTGATAAAGCGCCATACTTTGTACCACCAAGCTGGTGTGTTTTTAAAAAGTGCGGCATTATTATTTGTGCCTTTGGAAGAAGCGGACGATTCTTGTGAGTATAATTAATTTGTTTTTTATTTTAGATTAAAAAAAAATTAGGAACTAAGGATCTAGCTTAGTTTTTGAAAATAATTTAGCAGCAAAGCGTTCTTTTAATATGATTGTTTTCTTTTGCGGTTTTCTGTTATAAAAACCTGTGTAGATTTCAATAATAAACAACATACAGCAATAAACAAAAATAATTATTTCAAAAAACATTGTTTGCCTTTTTGCGCGTCATGGCGGCGTCTAACCCACCCATCTTTATTTATTGTAAACATTAAATATACTAAATATGACGAAATATATTACCAAGCATTTAATGTAAAAAACGATTTCACGGAACATTTAAATGAAAAGAAGGAAATTCGAATTTAACCCGGCATTTTGTGATTTTTGCTCCAATGTCGATCGACTCGAAAATTAAAGAGTTGGTTCCTGCGTATTCCAATTTAAGTATATTTCTAATATTTATTATTATTTATTTGTAT
>PDGT01000033.1:3700013-3765872 GCA_003671415.1 Megathymus violae
TTTTTTAGTGAGATAAGACGCCCTCGTATGCACGGTGGTCAACACGGTCAGGCAGTTCGTAAGCGAGGTGGACGAGGTGGTCCTAGTGGACTGGCAATGTCATCGGTGGGGAACTTACCTCTTCGTGGTGGATGGTCCTAATGGGCGTGGCCGATCGCATGGAGGTCGCGCTATGACCTGCCAGGAGCGACCAGAGCCGCGCGGTATTGACGAGTAAGCTTATTTAGTCAATTAACACATTGGTGTGAGCTAATTTCAGAGAACGGCTCAACCGATGTATTTTTGGTTTGTTCATTACAATCTGTCCATGAATAAAAAACTTACGGATTAATTTAAAACAATGCAAATAATATTTCTAAGCTTAAGGGGCAGTTTTTCCGAAGCTGTTCACACAACTTTAAAAATTCGAAGAGATTTTGAAACATCGCAACATGTGCTTTTTTATGATATTATTATTTTTATGATTATTGCATACCATTTAAAAGACAACGGTCATCGTTCATAAAAAATTCAGCATGTTTCGAGGAACTGGCTTAACATTCGTTTATTGTAGCTTTGTTACCATTGACTGAGGCTTTTTTACTGATTCTTATTTGCCTGTCACATAAATGTATGCCCTGGCCGGGATCGAACCAGGGACCGGTCACATGGAAGGCAGGGTTACTGCCACTACCAAATGTATTCTATTCAAAATTGTTTTGCATCAATACATCGTTTCGAATTTTAGATTTCCTGCCGACGAGGTGGCGTTGTCGGACGGACGGGGTCTGGAGATTTTTCGTTATCATTTTTAATTTATTATCATTTTATTTCGATTTAAATTAGTAATTATTAATTGAAATAGGAATTATTTTATTTCATTATGTCATTCTTAATTTGTTCTCATTATAAGTTGATATTTCAAGTGCACGTGTGGGAGTATTGCTTGTAATTGTATCCACCCATTGTTAGCATTTTATTTATCCTTGGATCTATTTATAGATCAGTTTTGTTATGAAATTGATAACTTTGGTTGTTGATACTTGAAATGTATTTGTATGGTAGCATGGCTATTAATTATTATGATCAATTCATAAATTTAATGAAGTTACAGAATGTTAATTTATATTTAACCTAAATGCGTACGAATTTACCCTGTGTTACAAAGTTTGAGAGGACCTTTTTTGCGTTTATTTTCAGTGCTTCGTTAAGTGTTCGATTTCTAATAAACAAAACACTTGTAACGACTTAAACCCTGCTCGTGATAAGTATGTGGATCATATATGTTAATAACCTAAGCCACTTGACTCGCAGTGTTCTTGGGATTGACGTTCGACGTCAATTCAAATTAGAATTAAGTATATGTTACAAGGCAAAACTGGACTGATTAATTTTTTTTGTCAGCTTGTTTCATAACTATTCCAAAGACATACGTTTTACATACAGCTTCCATACAAAACTTTAGAGATATAGTCGTTTATAAAGCATGCGCTGGTATCCCGCGGGACCACCCAGAAGTAACTCCACAGAGAACTAACTGATTTGCGTAAATTGCTTTCACACCGCAACGGTTAATACATTATACGTATGTAATTTATGATTTCTGAACGAACTTTGAACTTACTTTGTAGTGTTCCTAGATAGTATAGAAGCGCTATCTAGCGAACAAGCTAATAATTACATGAGCGACGGAATTTTGCGCCTTTCTTGTGTTGTAATAATAGGCAGGTACAGTTAAATCCGTTGTTTTTGTACAGATGTCACTAGTTGTACAACAAAAAAAAAATTATATGAAGTTGTTAGCATATTTCTAAATTCATTCCTTATTGGCATCTATGATAAAATACAAATATTGAATTTGGCGTGTACATAAACGACGAGGTGATAAGATGTAAGGGCAATTGACACTTATTAAATAGGTGTTTCAATAACACGCGATTACAATTTTTTAACTTAATACTTCACGGTTTGTCTCCGTACGTCTCCACTTTAGCTGGCCGCCAATCTCTCCAGAGCCTAATATTCCAAGTAGTGAATTGTGTACTAATTCCAAATATCGAAAATCAACTCTCTCTACATTGTCACCATCTGTGATGTGTTTCGATAACGTCTGAAATAAAAATAATAGTAATAAAAAATATTATACAGATTCGATCCTTTTACAGATACGTGATGTCAAATATGTTACAGTCCCGCACGGGAGACGCGAGTTCGAAACCTGCACACTCTCTAATTTGTGTTTCTGTGCGTTTATGTGTGTGTTTTATTACTTTGGTGAAAAAAAAAAAACGTGAGGAGACTTGCATAGCTCAGAGTTCTCCACAATGTTCCCAAAGGTGTGTGAAGTCTGCCAACCGGCACTCGGCCAGCGTGGCAGACTATGGCCTGACCCTTTCTCATTGCGAGAGACCCGAGCCCAGCAGTGGGACGTTATAAGTTAAAACGATGAAACATACTTACATAATAAAAACTAAAAATTTTATTATAATATTTTTATTTATCATCGTTGTATAAAATGTTTACATATATTCTGTTTCTTACTCTCTAAACTTGTATAGGTAGATATAGTTATATTGTAACAAAAAAATAATATTGTACAATAATATTTTTATCAAACACTAACTGGTATATTGGTCATTGATAAATTTCGGGATCTAATCCCCTTTTCCGACCGTGTTCGATAAGGAAGATATAGAAGAAGTTAAAGAGTTAAGCACATTTCAGGGTAAACATTTTTAATAGTTTATAAAAGCAAGATAAAATTCATCAGAATAATTTGGCTGTCAAGACATAGCTTGCTCGAAGATAATCTAAAAAGATATATCACGAGAATTGCATTATCACTCGTTTTCTTTACGGATGTGAACATCACTTTTGTGTGTGATGTCATTTGTAAAGAATTTACAATGAAAGTATCTTCATTGTTTTTATTCCATTTCATATATACAGATCTGTATCAGGTTCTGTTAATTTGATAATAATTTAATTGATTATTGGTCGAATATAGTCCTAACTTTTTATGAGGATACCAAATAGCTGATTTCGATATTCCGTTCGTCACCGTGTTACAAAAGAATCACTTATTGTAACAAATTCTTAAACAATTACGAAGAAATTAACCAGATACCAATAATAATAATGTATAAGCCTCATTAAGATCACATTAAATTCGTCATTCGTTTTACTTTCACACCTTAACCTGTTCTTGTCTTCCTTATTTTCTTCATACTGTCTTCCTCAATAATCATGTCCTCTTTCCATGTACAGAGATGCTATATACACAAAATAACTGTTTCAAATATGGCTTCATCGATAATGACTTCATACTAAATCATTTAATTTTCTTCATCGGCTTTATTATAACTTGACAGTAAATTCGAATTAATAACTGCACAAGAAGAACATTATTTATGTACATCAAAATAATTTAAAATATTTACAGTTAAAGCTAACTTAAATTAAATAAAGCTTAATGGACGGATTGAACTTAATGTACGGGATGGAAGACTTGAGGTAGTTAAACAATAACTCGTGATTGAGTAGAATATCATTAATGATATAGAAGAAGATCTAGAAAAAATGCTGATTTAATAATTCGAATTGAAAGTTGTAAATATACTTGTAAAATAAATTTTGAAGATACAGTGGGGAATTATTATAAATTGGGAATTGACACACGACACAGAATTTGTGACTTTTATTACACAATCACGTTTTAAAGTTATATTTCATTAAGGTACAATTGTAAATGTTTATGTTAAGGAAGATAGATGCCTTTAAAATTTATAAATATCAAACGAAGTTCCTAAAACTTTAACGATATTTTACTTAGGTACACCTATTTACAGTATTGACACTAAACATACATTTACATTTATTTATACCGTAAACGTTGTACTTTTCGAAATATCGTCAGTCTGTGGGTGTATTACTTGGTATTCATTCATATTTTAACAATATTTACCTACCTTGCATTTCTTCTGTAGAATTCGTTAAATTTAGCAACTCCGAAACTTTTATTGATTCAATAAAAGCTTAAGTTCAATAAATTTTGTGGTTTTAGTATACAATTTTTTTTTCACCTACACACCTCGTTCCTAGTATATATGCACTGAGTTAAGATAAATTTGACTTCGTTGATAAAGTTGATAATACTTTATGTACATCTTTATATACAGCTTCATCATCGGTGTATATTAAAATTTTATTGAGCGCATCAGTTTCAAAATCATTCTCATTATCATCAACATTAGAATCAATACAAGTTTACTAGACAATAATGTAATACTTATACAATTAAAGACTATTGCACTTTTTCTTTATCTGGCACTATATGTCCGTTTCTGTAACCATTCTTCACATAACCGTTTATTTCGGTGGTTGCATTGATATAGCCATTGTTCATAACTTCGCCGTTGGTTTTAGCTTCACTGTAGATCTTTGCTTCCCCGTTGATCTTAGCTTCACCGTTCGTTTTAGCTTCACCGTTGGTCTTAATGTGACCGTTAGTCTTAGCATGACTGTTGACAATATACCCATGATTGTTGTTGTTGTAAGTTTCTACTGGTCTCCATGGTTTGTCCTTCTTATATGCTTGGATATAGAAGTTCGTGAAAAGCACGATGAAGATAGCTGAATGGAGGATCAAGCCCGATGCGATCAGTCTGAAATTAGTTAGACCTTAGTTATACACGTTATTGAGTCACTGACGATATTACAATTCAAATACATTGAAGCATATAGATCTTATGTAAATACACTTATGCGTGTAATTTTTTGCTTCTACCTTATTATTATTATAAGTAGTTTTACTGAATCGATAAATGAAACCTTATATTGACGAATTCAAAGTATTAACCTGTAGTTTTAGGTAACAACTACAGAGAATATTTAAATTGCTTCCCAAATGTTTATCAGAACTAGTAATAACATGGTATTGCACGTTAAATTAAGAAAAAATTACATCATTGCGAATACAAAAGAAATGATTTTTTAGTTTTTGGATATTTACGTGCTATTTAATCATTGAGTAACTAGTAATGAGTGAGTAGCGGTATCTACCCTCTTCAAAAGTGCGTTAAATTTAACTATATATTTTTTATATTACTAATGTCACTTACTTAGGATATCCACAGTCGTACACCAAAGCACTGATTGAATGGAACAGCACCATGAAGAATTGGATCTAGAAAAAAAACCGTATAAGCTTAAAAATTGTAGCCAAATTGATTTTTACACCTTTATTTGTATCATGCCACGCATTTCCTAAAAAGGAGCAAACGGAGCCACGTGAGACATGAAATGGCCAAGGTTGTCCATTCACATCTGCGAGACGTCCTTATCTCTCGGGGGTGTTTTCGATAAAGAAAGTCGCGGAACAACCTTTTGGTAATTTGCTTTCTAATACTGTATCGAAGCACGATAGAAACTATTCACGGTCGGTTATGCGCAGAGGGTGGTAGATAGCCAAGCAGGTAAAAAGATCCACTACCGCGCAGGTTGATTTAGACTTAACGATGAAAGGAGTCATTGCGCCTCTTACACGCTCACATTACATAGTAATGACACTATGCATTTCGACACAGACAACCTTGGACGAATGAAGTCATTATGGAAGGCAATCTCGTGATGCGTGTGAACTCAATTTGAGATGTTTTTGCACGTTATTGGCGGAAATTACCTACATTAAACTTTCAATATCTTGAACTAGAGCTAATATTCTCGTATACAACAGTCGCAAAACACGAGTCAAGAACACAGACTTAATATTTAATACTATAGCCTGTCATTCAGGTTAAGTCTGTCGGACATGCCATTCACAAACCACATCAATTTGAGATGTATCCGAGATAACTAAAATACCATTTTCAGTTTCGAGAAACGACTAGTTTCATTTGTGACTGGATTTAGAAATGCCTCATTATTGTAACTCATATTATCTTAATTCAAGGTTCAGATCTCATGTTCTGAGCGAGTTAATATAGACCACCAACTTGCGATACCAAACGAGTTCTGAAGGTTTCACAAATCTCAATAAGAATATTTTAGATAACTATCACTCGTGCAGGTATCATGATGTATTTTTTCATCAAAATATTTGATAATTACTTTAAATTACGCATTCTTCTTCGAAATTTTAGAGGTTTGTGCATGAGTCGAGTCTGGGTCATCTGTTGGATAGTCTTAAATACAATACTATACGTATCTATTCGTGGCTCCAATAAAAGGGTCTTAATTTAATTTCACACTCATCAGCCGTGTCTTTGACGCATGCGCAATGCGTGTGCGTTGACGCAATCAAATCGTAAACGCCTTTGAATCGGACCATATAAATAAGATACGATAAATCCAATTCCATGTCGTTACGACATCGTTCCGATTGATTGGAATGCCACAATATCTGTCCTTTTAAAGCTTACAAACGGGTCATGCGAGTGGAAATGCGTATAAATTAAGCATCTGAGGTGACCGGCATCGGTTTATAGAAGAAATTGCGTCGAGTAATGCAAGGGAAATTGGTCAATCCGCAAGTACGCTTGACATCCGGGCGTGAAGAAAACATACCGACAATAAGCCCATGGCGAATACTAGGAGCTTGTTATTGCTTATGATGGTATAATAATATGATTATTGTAGGCGCTCACAGCCCCTCAACTAGTATCATTGGCATATAAGTATATAAATAAATAATAAAATAATCGTTTACACACACACACACACCCCTGCATCAGGATTTGGTGTGTTGCCGGTGGCATGGACATACACAAATATGACATCAGAAACGCCCGTGACCCGAGAAAAAACATTCCAACAAGACCGAAATCGAACCCAGGACCAGGCAGGTGGGGTCAATGCCAAGTGGCCTATTGGGTGGACTTTTGATCGAACAGTTGTCAATATGTCATGATATCTCATAATTTCACAATGTTTCAAACGAAATCGTCGTAACATAACTGTGAAATGGTATATTTTTCATTTTATTACGTCCCCATTAATTTGGGCAGCGTGGTGAACTATAGTTTTATTTGTGACGTCGTTTTGTGTTGAAATCGTAGTAGGGTGTAGACATAATCCTTTCTATTTCGTTCAGTACAAATGC
This sequence comes from Megathymus violae, assembly GCA_003671415.1. Taxonomy (NCBI): domain Eukaryota; kingdom Metazoa; phylum Arthropoda; class Insecta; order Lepidoptera; family Hesperiidae; genus Megathymus; species Megathymus violae. The sequence goes on from PDGT01000033.1 coordinate 3,707,092, forward strand.
AGTACTTAACCTCGACCGTCACCGTCGTTTTAGGTAACACCGACAGAAAAAGACGAAGAAAAACGAATTACTGAGATCTGATAATTAAATAATACATTGCAATTAATCTAATTAGGTGATTTATAACTATTACAAAAGGAAACCTTCTACAATTATTAAGGCTGTCTATTGTCATAATTGAAAGAATTACAGATTGGTTTTTAGGTTTCTTTTAACATATCGTAAGAGTAGAAATTATTTAGGTAGGTATTATAATGATTTAGGGATGCTAATAAATCATCGTGTTAAAACATTGTTCAGTTTATTATGATACTAGTGAACTACCTTCGTTTCAGCCCGATCCAATTCTCGGGATGATAAGTTAGTAGTTTTAAGATATATCTGTTCAGATAAAAATTCAAGAATTTCCGTTTTATACATGCAGTTATATTATCAGTAGTCCCTGGGGGACGCAGCTTCGCTACGCGGGTTTTTTAATTCGTGTTTTTTCGGAGAAGATATTCTGGTATAATAATCAATAATCAGTCAGTTCGGTCAGTCAAATAAGTCAGCCATTAATCAGATGATGTCATATAGCGCCAACTTACAAAATTTGAGGTTCCAGTAGACATTTGGAGTGAGACAGTTGAGGTAACATTGCAAGTACCACAAAAGTTTACGAGATGGCGCTATAAGAAGAAGGCTCTGATAAATAGTTAAAAAACTATTTCCTACTAGCAAACTGCCCTCGTTTCGCTTCAAAAAACTGCCTTACCCTTAGAAATAGCATCTGCATTATTTTAGGACTTGGTTTTTCACGCTATATGAATTAGAAATAAATATAGAGACGGACTGAAATAAAACTTTAAATATTAAGTGACGCTTACTGCAATAAATTAGTGAAAACCGAAACTAAATTGGATAAGCCGTTTCTGAGATTAACGCGAACAAACGCACAGATAAACAGACAAAAATTCTAACAACTATTGTTTTAGGTTCCATTTCGTTAATAAAGGCCCCTAATAGTTGTTTTTCTCTTATATCCTTATTGTGCAGAAAGCGATGAGTTAGAATTTTATTATATGTATAAATAGATAGATATAAAATTGCGTTTTTCCAGAAAACATATTTATGTAGTTGTCTATTTAGGGAAATAAGTCTAGGTCTAGGACTGCCACCCGGGCGTCCTGGATATCATCCGTAAAGGAATTCCCCTGCGACAAAAAAAAAAGGGAAATAAAATCTTTGATCCAACTCGTTATAACAGTAACGACTGAGATTCGCGACGTAAATTTGCTCATTTAAACATCTATGCTAATGTTATAAAGAGAGAGTGCGAATTTTGCGAGTTTGTATATATGCGGAAAGTAATTTTCGCAACCACGGCACCTTTCAGAAAAATTCTTTAACCATTTGAAAGGTACATTATTCCGGATGGACATACGATATATATCAAGTGTATATGTATATAACTAATTATTGATCACGAACGAATTCGGGACGGATCGATAGTATAAGATAAACTGAAACTATAGTTTTAAAGAGAAACAATATAGGTAAATAACTTCTCATGCTGTGTTCATTGGTATGTCTCAACAAACGCTGATTCAAGCGCTCGTTGAACGTTTAAGCGAGAAATGACCGGAATGATATGGGGATGTAGCACATAGTGGACGGTGAAGGAAACAGATCGGCTCGTTATCGACAACTAAAATGCAAATTCATTTAATCATTGCTATTTATTTTCTTTTTTTTTTGGGTCAACTACCGTTTCGAAGAATTATCTTGCAGAGAAGAAAAAACGAAAGCTGGAGTATTTAGCACTGTTATAAATGAATATGTTACAAATACATAATTCTGTTACTTTCCAACGTTTTTAGAAAGACTTCGATGCTATAATCTCAGGCGTATTCGTCATATTACGAACCTTTACCTATAATCCGCGTTTTATAAAATTAAAAAATTCAAAAGGCAAGTCATGTACCAACTTTGGAACTTTATAGTAATGTTTTTTATAGTTTTGAGGTCCAACTACATATAGATGAAGCGTGTTATAAATTGAGATGTTGATAGATAAGCATGTAGAGATGATAAACAATCATTGTTACCGACACAAATAACATATTATCACGATCCCAATTCATAACTGATTAAATGCTAGGCTTAAGTTTTCCCTCAGATCTACATGGTTTAAGGTCCTAATGTTCATTTGTTTATCAGGTATTATTTTACAATTAATAACATTTTCTAAAAATAATATTTTGAGATGTATAATATCGAAAATATTTTTCGAAATATGCATACCATTGATGTAAAGGATCACATTTATTTGCCCTTTGATATGACCCAAATTACAGCTCGCTCAGAGTTTGAGCAATAGATTTCATAATTCGTTCGAATCAATTGCGGTGAAGTTCGTATTTCGCTTTTATTGTTGTCTCACAAGATTTTAATTTGTGGAGTCTGTAGAAACCTTCATGTTTAATGACAATAACAGAAAAACATTGACATCCTAAACATTCTTTATTGATTTTAATCTGTCAAAGTTTGATATATTGATGTGTAAGTATATTACACGAGTACACGAATAGATGCATGTTATAATCTATCCAAAGTTTAATTTTTGTAAAGTCAATCAACAAAAGGATGAAACAGGATAACACATAACATACATCCGTCCCGGCGCGTTCGGTGTATTAATAACGGATAATTCTGTACGACCTCGACCTTCCGGTTAAATCGTTTGATTGAACAAAAATTATTATCGGAAAATGAAAAGTCAAGCGTTTACTACAATTGATTTCAGTGTCTGAATCTAACCCAGATTACGACCAAAAGTTCTTACTCTTTAATTTAAACAGGTTGTAGTAAGTCCGATAGAGAAGTACTTTCAATTGAATCAAAACTACTTTTGTAATATCTCGTTATAGATTTAATTAATATTTGTTGTGTAAAATCTTTAAGTTGTTGGTCTATTAAATCGAAAATGTTTATACAATACTTTCAGTCCATTGTTAGAGAAATTTTATCTGTCACAGCTTTAATAATCTGTGCTACCTTTTGGTATCATGGCGATACGTATGTATCTGTGGTACGTATCCTCTCCTATTTAAACTGTATAATGTACTTCGACGTGAAAAAGAAGAATTTAATCCAATTTCATGTTTTATTTTATAAATTATTTTATAAAGTTGACTGAATTGAAACATAGGTGTCGAAACCCGGAACAATATAAAGTATGTTTCAGTATTCTTTAAGCTACTTTTGAAAGAGTCGGGTTTGTGACGTATAGTTCATTATTGTGACAGTTGAGTTAGTAAAATGAAATCAGTCAGAAAACGAAGAAGTCACGACACAACAACCACTAATGTATATAAAACATCGATTGTTAATTGAATGATAACTTAAATAACCTTTAGTGTATTTCGAATCGCTTTCATATATTGACGACGTAATTTCACTTTTTTTTCGATCAAAGATGACTTTTGACATTGTCGTCGCCTTTAATTACGAGTACCTTTAACGATCATGTGTGAAATTCTTGAAAAATTAAAAAGGGGAATATTTTATTCAAGAATAGAAGCTTCATGAATCTCCACTAATTGAAGTTTCTTGGGGGTAAAAGCATCGGAAACATTAATGACCGACTGGTTCACAAAATATTGTTTGTAAGTTTTATCTGTTATTCCGGGTGAATAAATAAATAATAAATAAACGTTTACACACTCACACCCCCGCACTAACATTCCCTGTGTTGCGGGTGGCATGGACATACACAAATATGACATTACAAACACCCATGACCCGAGTACAAACATTTATCTGTCACATAAATGTCTGCCCCGGCTGGGAATCGAACCCGGGACCCCTCGCTCGGCAGGCAGGGTCACTATCAACTGGACTATGTGGTCGTCAAATGTAATTTTCTCTAAAATTATTGATTATATTGACCGCCGCCCAATCTACAACACCAGGGGCGCTGTTGCCACGTTTAATATATTATTAATAATTAACCTTTATATATCATGTAATAAAATGTACATACATATCTTTTTTCAAAAACATTGAATATGATTTTATACTAATGTCATCATGGAATTTATACGTTTTATTATCTCCCTGCTACCGCAGCGTCGCCGTGACCACGATCCATGCAATTAGGTCGAAGTTTTGGCAATAAATAAACCGTATTATGACTACCCGTTACATAATAAAAACATTTAATGAAGAGAATTCGGCCCGTTCCAGCTGTACACTATAAAAATCAAAAATATACTTAAAATATAATCTGTTTGAACATTTCATTGAACTAAACCGAGAGATGACAAGTTAATGAGCAAATTTCGTAATAAAATCTCATTGTCATAATATTTCTATTGTAGAATTTAAGAGGCAGTTTATGAGCCAGGTCGCCTTGTTGTTTCTCATTGTTGAGATGCTGGTGTTACAGATATGACCACTTATTACCATGGGTCCGCATTGTCTTTTGCCGATTTTTAAAATAAAAACTAATAGTCATATAAAAGTTAAACTGGGTATTAACGCTCCAAATCAGGCTTTGAGTATACCGTGCACTAAATTTAAGTAAATAAGTTAAGTATCTTGCACACTTAAGATTTTGTAATATATGTTAAGGCGTAAAATTTGCGTTGTGGCAAGAAAGTGTTTCTAAAGTTCTAAAGCTCTAGTTCTCGGGGCATCTTTGTTTGAATTCTGCATTGTTCAGTTACTTTAAAATTACAGGCGCTTTAAATTTCCAATCGAATATCACTTGCGGTGGTGAAGGAAAACATAGTTTGCTTGGTTGATTATTGTTGGTACTTCATTCATTTTGAGACGACAGCCGACAATATTACTATAAATATTTTGCGGTATTACTTTTATTAGAAAGCAGACTGTGTTTTACGATAATAATAGGGGCCACATTAGCTTCGTGAAGGAACACTTCTGTATCAAGGCCCAAGGCGTTCATATTTGGAGCTAATTAGCAATTTAAATCACAAGTTAAACACTTCATATTTATGAAAGCAATTAGATGTCGACATGGCTTTAAGATTTTTGTGCACATATCTCATGGTTTGCTTTTGCATAGTCCATTAAAAACTAAGTTTTTTTTAAAGAATTTTCTAAAACATTAAAAAAATCCCTTAAAACACGACGTTTTCCTAACTGGCATTAAATTTGTACTAACCTGTTGTTGTCTGACCAGGCATTATGATACTGAAGAAAGAATGGATCGATCCAGATCTGTGGTACTGGAGTTATAATGTTACAAAAAGGTAGAAAGGGAGACGTCACATGCAAAAAGACACATTTTGACGAGCCAACCCCGCGCCGTTGAATTCAAAATAAAAGAAGATTAGAAAAAGTTCTTTCATACCGTATACCGACTTTCATAATATGTTATTGTTATTTCATTAATTAGTTGTCTTTTTTTTGATGAATTGAATGGTGATGAATGTAATTTAATTTAATCGTGATAATATGATTAATTTTAATTTAAATTGTTTCTATTTTAATTCATTATTGTTTTTTTTTTAATTCGTATACTAAATAATGTCATTTAATTTAATTTAATAATGTTATTTTTTTCTTAATTTTTGTTGTATTGTAAATCGCATGTTGTTTGTACCTATAAGTGAAGTAACACTTACCAATATTTGTATATTAGTGTAATATTGAATGTATAGTGATTGCTTCGTTGGTGCAACTAAATAAATAAATGTTGAAATGTATAGAAGTTGAGGTGATGCAGCGTCTTCTAGTAGTAGTAACTTTTAACTAGTTGTAGGATAGGGTAAAACTAAAAATCCTCCATGAACAAGTACAAATAAGTGTCAACTTTTATGATAACCGTCCAAAAAACTTCGAAGTCTTTTGAAATCAAACTTACAAACAACAATTTTGGATATAGATACGCATATACACGTGGATACGGTAGCGTTCTAATCATGGTTCTGAGACGGCATAGAAACCGTTTGAGTGTACAGTAGTCGCAATACAAGTTGTGCGAGCGAGGCTGTTTCGACACAGCGCCGGCGCCGAGCGGAACGCTGTATCCTTTCGCCGCAACGTTTGTGTTCCGACTGCTACAGACCTTCGAGAGGAGAAAACGGATATGCATGCGCGTTGCGACCTGGTATCGTTAGAAATAATACTTTACAACTGTGCGACCGTGTACCAACCAGTCTCCACTTAGATTTGTATATATACGCTTATTGTTTTGATCGTAGTTTACCATCAGGTATTACTTCTAAATAATATTTTTATTAGGGTTGCTTTAGCGTTAGGGTTGCTTGAACTCGTTTAGATTTTTTGAAAACTATAATATAGAGTTCCCATACATATAATATAACCATAACTATAATATAGACTTAATTTCGTCCCAAATATCCTGGGTTTTTCTGGTAGGTACTCAAGAAAATAATATTCGATTCCCGGCCGGGGTAATACATGTATGTAATAGATAATGTTTGTTCTCAGATCGCGGGTGTTTGTGGCGTCATATTTGTGCATGTCCATGCCATCCACATCCAAGCAAAACAAGGAATCTAAGTGCGGGGACGTGAGTGTGTGAACGTTTATTTATGTCATACTATTCTATGTCACTCTATTACCCGATAAAGAATGCCTTATGCCGCCGAGCAGGGCTACAATAATTGGTATTACAGAAAAGAAAATAGTAGAAATTCAATTTTGTCGAAATGATTTTCGAGAAACCGTGGTCCGCAATTCGTAGTCAGTCACAATTACCTTAACCATGAACGATTTCTAATCGTCTACAATTAATACTTTCACAGTAACATTGGCGACAATAAATTGACTCCTTTCCTCCTAGGAAATATATCTAAACAAATACAGACAAATTTTGCTACAATGTTGCACATCCTGTAGTACTTAATACACTCGTTTTACTTACAAGTTGCATTGTAGTTAGATGCTTTTTCCACCACAGATACTTCTGGTACTGAGGTCCCATGGCCGCCATCATGTAGTAGCTGTACATGATGACGTGGACCAGGTTGTTCACGATGTTGGAGAAGGTGCCGTGGCCGCCTTGGAACAGACAATGGCGAAGGTTATCGCGTGTCAATAAATGTGTCAGTGTCAGCTGTCAAATGACAATCGGTTTCTGTAATTAGTTATTTCTTTTTAATTTTTATTAGAGACTATTGCATTGTAAGAAGGCAATTCTTGCTTTACATAACGTACTATTTAACAATAAACACTCGCAGCTATGTACAGCTTGAGAACCCTGTAACACTGTTGATAGTTACCGCGGCTGCCGAGCAAAGGAAGCCCAGGGTCGAACCCTAAAGCGTTCGTTTGTTTTTTATGTTAATCCGAAAAACGAGCAGACGGGCCATATGATTGTAGTTGGTCTTTTGCAGCTGGCGAAAGGAAGCAGGGCACTCATGTTTTACGGAACGAAGTACAAATATATAAATTGGAAATTTTAATGCAAGTAAGTTTTATTATCGATATATAAATCAATTTTTTTTTTCATTTTTTTTTTGGGAAAATTTTTGTCTGTCTGAACGCGCATCACATTAAAACCACAGAACAGACTGGAATGATACTTGGAATAATAGTTAGATCTTAGATATTTTTTACTCAGGAAATTAATATGTTCCCTCCGAATAGGAAATGAAAGTTAATATGGACATTCTGTCAAGAGGGCAATTAGTAAACTTTTTCTCAGCAGATATAACAATAAATTCACACAATTCGGGTAATATTTGCAAACGTAAAGAACAGATTTTATAAAGCGAAGTCTAGTCTACTTACTAGTCTACCTATTAAAATTTGATCGTTAGGAATTATTTTACGTAAACGACAATCACACAAGTGAGGGCACGATCAGAGGTTGTATGGGTGACTATTGGTAAAACAGTTAGTACTTCTGATATTAGGAAGGCAAGGTACCTGAACCTAAATCAATAATTTTTAAAGTTTTTCTCCGTTTGTTTATTTATAGTTTTGTGTGTTAGTCTAAGCTTAACGCAAAATTACAAAACTTGTGTTGACGCGGTTTTTACCGTTCAAAATTATGTACAAGTATAGCTTTATTTTTGCATTTTACATTTTTACTATTTAGCTTATTATAAAAAAAAACTGCCTGTTATAATTTTTAGGGAAAACAAATACACGTTATCACAGTCAATTATCTATCGTTATTTTTTGTCTAAACCGTAATGTATATTTTAGAATTTCTCGACATCATTGTAGTAGACGGGATTTTTCCGTCATTTTCCTTAAGAACTTTGCGTTATTTGTAAATCATCTACAAAAAGTAGGTTAAACTGAATGACTGGCATTGCGATACTGGTCGGATTGGTTGACATTACTGAGGACATAATTCACGCAGTTTCGAAGTTGATTGAGAAAGGTCATTTACTGCATCTTGTATGTACTAATCTCGGACTATTAATTTCTTGATGGAGGAGTCACAAAACGTCAGATTTACCTGTTAATGATTGGTCATTGCAACCAAGGGACTTCTGTAACCAATCTCAAATACGACAAAAGTACTATGTGAATGTCAATTATACACATGTATTTGTAAATGTTAAAAATAATATTTTTTATTTAACTTGTTAAGAATAACTCATGCACAGTAAAAACAAGTTAAGTATTTTGTACGTGAATTCTTGAAAATGTATAATTTTTAGCAGTGGTAAAAATCTTACAAAATATCTGCTTAATACGATACACTTACTTAGGTAACAGAATTTACCTGCTATGAACTTCACCAGGAGCCATGCTTCGAAGGGCGTGAGCGAGTGGTGGTAGAGATGCAACCACGTGATCTGGCTCTTTTTTTTTCGCAGCACGAAGAATATAGTGTCCGCAAATTCCGATAACTTAGAGAAATAATATACCCAGCACAGGTGAAGCATCTGTGGGTAAAGATACAAGTCAAATACAGATAGAAATACGGTCGTAATCATACACATCAGAATCCTGTAATGTATACATATCAGAACTCTGCAGTACAACTATAATCCTGGGCATCAGAATCTTGCATGTAATGACTACAACCCAACCCAATATTGACGACGCTGTAGCCTAGTGCTGTCCTTATGGATACTCTACTTATCGCACAACGGGTACCTAGTTCGATTTCTGGTTGAGCAGATATTTTATAAGGAGCACATAAATGTTTATTTGGGATTTTGTTAGGCTTGGCCAATGATGTTTAATCGACTCCTTAACGTGCTTACGGTTGCACGAATGCGCTATTCAAATAAGCGGTCGGCGATCAAGCTCCATATTGAGTTGTATGGCCAAGCTGTATTGCTGAAGGGCAAGGCTAGTCGTGAAGAGTAGCAGAGTAACAAGGCGCGAGTCGATGAGATAAGAAGTTGGGAAGATGCACTATCCATGTCGTTCTCATTTTAGACAATTTTTATTATTTTATTTTTAAGGGTGTTATTTTTTCTGTGGTTATAATAGCACATAATACCTAGAAATATAGTCCAACCTTGTTAATACATTATATTATTTTTCTAAGTTACAAATTATCTAAATTCCACATGCGAAATAATCCGAAACAATCGGATAATTCGAAATAATTTCATATCCGTAACCGAAACCGGTAAAATATTCATATATCCGTATCCATATCCAGATCCGAAATTTCATATCCATAACATCCCTAATTAACACTGAATTAACAGAACATTTTCTGCTTCGGTCAACCGTCAAAGCGACTGGGTTTTTTTAGAAGATTTTCTCCCGGTATAAAAAAGTTCAAACACAATTACGAAAGACCTACTAAACTGCACGGCAGAATATATTGTTTGTAATATTTATAAAGTAACATTGACACGATTGACGACATCGCTCGAGAGTGCCCGATGGCAGTTATTTTCACTTTCGGTGACGCAAGCGCAATTACACTACACGGCGCTTTCACTAGGCGGCAAGTTCAAGTTTCGGACTTAAAGGTTGGGGTCGTGAAGCTTCGGTTTGGGAGCCTCGCGAATGGAAACAAGTTGCGCGAAACAATGTATGTATATTCCTATTTTTTGGAGAAGATCCTTTCACCATTTACATCACAGTACATAGGTATATTACGATTTATGAATTATGTTTTATCTATGTATGTAAATGTGGGAAATGTAAGAAAGCGTTCCCTGTCCTTAATCTTGCCAGCTTACCAAGAGAGATTCTAATAATGTTTGATACAGTACATACACTGTACAATCTTGCCAAAGTAAACCATTTTTGAGTAGAAAAATATAACACATCTGACCAGAATGAAAATCGAATGCTGCTTGGGTTTTTTAAAAAAAACTCCAAGATGCATAAAATTATATTTTATTCTAATCTCAAGCAAATTGAACATCTTTGAACACGCAATACTGTCAGTACCGCCGCAATACCGCCGCGCATATCCTATACGTTACGGCATAATGACGTCATCCGAAGACTACGCGCTGGCCCGTAATGGTAGTGTATAGGTAAAACGCTTCAGCGCCATCCATTTTCAGGGCTGCTTGCTTCGGCAGGTGAGTCGTTTAAAGCGAAACAGCAATTAGGTCGCATTTTTCTCTTGGGGTACAAGTAGCGGTCGGGCAGATATTATAGCTATGTTATCTGGCATTTGACACATTTCTTTTCAAATTTTAAATAGCAAACGGCGAATCCGTGTCTAATCTATCCATATATGAAAGAAGCCTATGTCGAATGCTTTTTATAACGTAACCACCTTTATTCTAATCATTTAAACTGGTATCTTTATTCTTGTAACCAAAGAGCTTATTAAAAGGGAAGAAAGAGCAAAATATGTACTTGTCTTTCTTTTTGTCATTTCTATAATGCCGTGATCGGTATCCACTTGTAAATGGCTCTGTACTGGAACCCTAAATTAAGGACCGACTGTTAAAGAGATTTCTGCAAAAACCATGTTAGCACAGAACTAACAAGGGAGTTTCTATTCTGTCCTTCACACGTGTGAAAAATATGAAATGACATGCTTCGTGTATGTAGTCCCGTCATTTTGTAAATGTTTGTAAATATAAGAGGTAATTTAATTAACCCGAGGACCTGGAATTACTTTGTGCCATACATAAAAAGTAGCTTGATATATTTGCCGTCATGTTTAATGTTTATAACTGTACCTTATGTAAATGCCCGTGTAGTTAAACATTGCTGAAATTGCACGAGCTGCTAGGGAAAAAGCGCTTCAAAATTATAACGGATGTAATGTAACATTTAAAAATAATACACGGCTGACACATTTATAGCGCATGTTTCACTCTTTCGTCGAAAAACAAACAATTCGAAAGTACCTCCTAAACAAGTTCCGTTGTGTGAATTGACCAGATGGCCGAGAGTTATGTGAACACATTTATTAAATGAAGAAAGTTGGCTGAGTTTGATCTTTAAATCCATTTCTTTATTGATAGTTTGGTAATAGAAACTCTGTTTGTATATATATAACTATAGATATATATTTAAATATTAACATACTCTTCTCGCTTTATCGCTGTCACTGTAGTCTACCGGCTGACAGCTGAGGCTGTAGTCACCCCACCATCCGGACATCAGATGCTGAAACATAGTTTATGATAAATCTAGCGCAATGTGGAATACTTTTTGTCAATAACCGGGACGAATTTGCTGTCTAGCAAATGAATGTTTCCTGATAAGAAGCCATTATAATTATCAGTTTAACACGCTCATGCACGTCCGGTCCGCTTAAGTTTCTAAAGTATCTAGCTGTGAATGATTCGAATTATTTGCTCCTTGTCAACTCTAGCTGACTCGACAACTTCATCGTATGCAGATTACTTCGTTATCATAACACTTCATTGACGATAATCGGGGACAGGAGTACACGATGTAATGTCAAGTGAACATTCGCTGTCGGTGTCACTCAACCGTGTAGTCCTGCTTGACTGCACTACGGTAAGTTTGTCGTAATAAGTGACGTCAGTGTACATAATTGCTATGCGGTAATTGATAGTATTTACAAATTGAGATGCAAATTTTATGAATAATTATAAAATATAAAACAATAATAATAAAATATTAGATTAGATTTTAATATCTACAATAATAATAAGACGGTATCTAATCGGGCTGACTTTCCGCATACGATGCTTTACTTCGACTTTGTTATCGATATAATTGAAGCAAACATATTTTTTATTATTTTCTCTAAATTTAATAATCTGTCTCTGTACACGTAGAATACTAAAACCACTGACTAGATTTAGAAATTTTTTTAGCATGGGCCAAATTTAAAATACTTTTCATCCTAGTAAATGGATGTTTTTGCCAAAGCGACGCGAAGATGAATAACCGGTTTTTAAATGATTTTATTGCGTAACGTTCACAATAGTTGTACATGTGTGTGCCGTTACCGTACCCAACACAAATAATTGCATCGATTCGACATTCTCAATATGAGTTCATCAAATTCAAATTCAAATTCAAAATCATTTAATCATATAGGTATTTAGTAAATACACTTATGAAAGTCATTTTTTGCTTCTGCCACCGTTTTGAAAAGGTGCTTTAACAATGAGGAGAAGAAACGGCGAAAGAAACTCCTCAGCACATCTTTTAAACAACACATGGCAATTACAAAAGATTAAACCTGTGCGGAACTGGTTTCGCCACTATTATTTCCAGGCATCCTAATAATATAATATAATAATAGGCATATATAATAATATATATATATATATGTATATATATATATATATATATATAATAGGCATTTATAATATCCTCTGCCTATAAGTTGTATTCTAATGCGCCGCTTTAAAGCAATGGGCAACTTGCGTATAAACTTAGGAATCTTATTGTTAAAATGAACTCCAAGCCCCATAAAGGAACGCTGAACCCTTTGAAGACGATATGAAGACTTTTCACTTTTCTGCTAATACGTATAATTTTTTTTTATAAATACTAAATTACTATATATATACTGACTGGCTACGGTGAGATACATCTATTTCCTTAAATTTTTCTCTTATTGACTCACGCGACTTTAATCTGTATATAGCTCTGATTGCTCTTTTCTGTAACATAAATATTGAATCAATGTCCGCTGATTTACCCCACATTAGGATACCGTAAGACATAAGACTATGAAAATAGGTGAAGTAAACAAGTCTAGCTGTCTCTACATCAGTAATCAGTCTTATCTTCCTAATAGCGTAAACAGACCTACTAAGCTTACCTGCGAGAACCGAAGTATGGGCCCCCCACTGAAGTTTACTATCTAAGGTGAAACCTAAAATAACTGTGGATTGTTCCATAGTGAATGCTTCATTATTTAATTTAAGGATTTTGCCTACCTTCTGCACATTTGGTAGTGCAAATTTTATACACTTACTTTTTTGGCATTTAAAACTAAGTTGTTTATGGTAAACCAATGCGATACACGGAACAAAGCACTGTTTACATCGTCAAAATTTAATTTATTTATTTCAGTCTTAAATATTAGCGATGTGTCATTAGCATAAAGTACAATGTCTGCATGTTTGCTAATAAAATACGGCAAATCATTAATATAAACCAAAAAAATGTATGGACCTAGAACAGAGCCTTGTGGAACACCCATTACAATTGATGATCCCGATGATTTGGTATCATATACACTAAAATATTGAACCCTATTCTTCAAGTAGGACTCAATCAAATTGACAAATCACAAAAATCACCTATAGCTTTCTGTGATGCCTCCCAGGCCTCAAATATGTGTTTAAGAAGCCTAGCACCTGCATCAGTTGTAATATCTTTAGTGAAGCCGCATGGTAAAATAAGTGATTTCTGTTGAAATGTTCATGTATTTGATTTAGTAAAATCTTTTCAAAACTTTATTAAGTGTTGGTAAAATAGAAATTGGTCTGTAATTATTACAATCTGATTTATCACCGGATTTAAAGAGCGAAATGACTTTGCTATGTTTCATTAGATCCGGAAAAGTGCCTAAGTCAACACACTTATTAAAGATCAGAGTTAGGTGGGGGGGCTATGATATCTATTATATTATTTATAATTTTAACTGACATTCCCCACAGGTCACCAGTATTTTTAACATTTAGTGGCCGAAAAGTTTTAACTACTTGTAATGCTGTAATATGTTTAAATTCAAATAAAATACTACATTCAGTTATACCAATGCAACACATCCAGTACATCCAATTCCAGATCCGTTGTGGCAGGTAAAAAAAAAGATTTCCAGCCGTCTAAACTTCGTAAATCTCTTTTTTTAAAGCAGATAGCTTTTTAGAAATTCTTATAGCTTTCTTTCTTTATAGCTCTTTTTCTTTATTCCTTGCATGCATAATAAGATTTAAGTCTGCCGATTGAGTAGACCATAGCAGCAGGTATTTTTGACGAAACATTAAAAACACGGTTGTTTTAAAATGTACGGGTTTTTACGAAACTTTTACGTAATTGAACCAGATGCATATTTAGCGGAATAGTCAAGGTCAAGAAAGTAAACACGCTGCACTGCGAGCTCCGGTAGTTGAACACGCAATATTCATCTAGAATATTCAATTTTATTTCGGGCTTTAATACCATTACGCTAAATGAAGTAAAAAGAAATACAATTTAATCGAAATCATAAAACCAGAAGCCGATGAGTGGTACAAAAATTTTCGGGCGTAAGAGTTGGCCTCCTGCTTCTTACATAGAATGGCATGGTCGACATCCAAGTTATATCAATATTCTAAATACATCATTCTATAGACCCACTACAATAGTAATAGCAGAAGCTTGCTGAACAGCTGATGTACGTAGACCCCAATCGTTTCGTAATCCTTCATCTAAATAAGAAAATTTATGAAAATGAAATAATTAAAACGATTATGAGGTATCGATTCATTAATTACTTAATAACACAATGGGGCTTTATGTTTATATAATGCCATAAAAAACAAACAAAGGTATTGCAGTACTTAATTTTGACCTTAAGGACACTGTCACACTAGGCGAATATTTGTCAGTTATTTTGGAAACATTACTGGAAACGATCAGAAACTGCTTATGTTACGCTGGCATATTTCGTTTCATGTATTGTTGAATGAAATCCTATTCTCATATTATAATTAATTTGGCAAAACGATAGTCAATAGGCGGGACCTGACGGATGAAACTGTAGTGAAGTTAAAAACAAACTGTTTATCTTTAAGACGTAACCATTCTAAGGGACCTTTTTCAATATAATAGGAAGCCAAGAGGCAAGGACGCTGAAGTCACCTGACTGTCTGGTTTGGGCGCGTCTTAACACATCAGTTATACAATTCAGGCTAACCACAATGTTTCTGTACATGTCACGGTGGCATGCCTACGAAAACAATTTAATGGCGCACCTTGACACCGCGAACAATGACGAAATTAGGCGCGTGTAACACTGCCTATGAACAGCGAGAAACCGAATGATGAGATGAATTAGAGCGAACAATTTCGAATTTCGAATTGTTTTTATTAAACACAATGAATTATGACACGTTCCCGGACATAAACGAAGTTGCAAAGACAATCTATAAATATTAGTGGTCGCCCAGTTATCGATATTGGATGGATATTTTTTGTACAAAAAAGTATTATTATTATGTATTAATTATAATAATAATTCTTTATTGAAAACCAAACATGTACATGATAGGTGTGAATCCTCTGGTCCCTGAGGTGGTCGAAACTGTGTTTCAAGGACCAGCGGCTTCTCCCATATAATGAACTGTTGTACAATTTAAACTTAAAAATTTAATGCTTACAAAAACCAAACTTAAATTCAATATATTACAGTATTTTTACGAATTGTATTGATGCATCCTATCATGCGGTATGAGTATAGTCTCTAAGAATATTTAAAAATAAAGTTTATTACTTCAAATGTAATAAGTTACATTTTAATTGTAACGGGTACTCACTTTTTTTTACCGATATTTCGATACATTTACGTGAATCTATATTGTCCTGGATAATTATAGATATAAAAATAATGTATTGACGCTAATTTTATTAAATGACGAAATATATAAGATAAATTAAACTGCTATGGAAGTTAAAATAATATATTAATAAATATCTATTTTATGGCAAAAAATATACACTGTAGAATTAAAATGACATTGATAACAATATTAGTAAATTACGTACGTAATAAATTTACTAAACCATGAAAGTAAACTCTGAATTTGTTTCTCTAATTAAATTTAGATTCTTTTATTCTCCGTGAAACTACGACATCGCTTACCGCTGATTTCTGTCACTGTAACAATTGTCGAAAATAGCGAAAAAATATTGTACTCATAAGTTAATGGTTTTAATGACAAATTCAAGGATGTAGTGTCACTGTGTGCCCAATAATTACAGTTCTGTTACGTATATGCCAATTTAGTTGTCGTAGAAGGCGAATTAGCCAATTGTAACAGGTGCTTTAAGATAGTTTTGTAATGGTTCTGATTTACATTGTATCTGTGTTGATGTACCCGCAGGTGACGCTCTCGTATATGCACACTTATTTTATTTTGAATGAATGATGAAAAAATATTTGTTTAATGTAATGTAACCGTTAATCGTAATTTGCAATCTATGTAGTAATATTGTTATTGTCTTTCAAATGTACCATATACTTATTAAGTCAGAGTCGGCCTAAGTGGTACCAGTTAGGGAAGGCATATGTCCTGCAGTGGACTTCAAAATATTGATTAGATATATATTTATTTCAATGTAATTTAATTTAAATTCGATTGAAGTAATTGAAACCCTATCAATTAAATAAAATATTAACCTATTTTTATTTAGGATATCCTACAGGGAAACAAAAAAATAGGGCCCACGAAATATGCATTTCGCACCTTTAGAATTAAAGTAACTTAATTCAAAAATTGCAATTTATGGGATATGACGAACAAAGTTTTCAAAAATGTATGGTCTTGAGTGAATTTAAAGAGACTCATGTATGAGGTTTTCCCTTTTTCCCTTTCTCATTCATAATTCGGGCTCTTTTTCACCATGGGGTTTTAGAGTAGGCTTTTTTAAGTAAATTTATTGTAAAATCTGGAATTTCAGGAATTTTGAGTTAAGTCACTTTAATTCTAAAGGTGCGATTTATTGTCTCCTTCTTCTCACATTATCGTAGCTACCGGGAAGCGACAGAATAGCTGATGCAGTCTACCATGTCGTAACATATTATTCAAAAGGTTTCTATCACAGAGCATAATCTTCTTCGTCCCTAGTCCAAAACAAAAATGTGTTTTTGTATATATAACGAATGAATTGAAATTTTAAAAGCCATACTTTAACTGTGCCATCACTTCAACAAATATCTGTTATGAGATGTCCTGGAAGAAGAAGCGGCAAGTGACTCCCAAGGTGATTTTTTTCCTACTCACAGTTACAGACAGCTTTTAGCACAAGTTACGGCAATTTTAAAACGAGTCAATCTTTCGGACTTATTCGCACTGTATCTTCTATAATTCGAAGTAGTAAGTATTAACTCGAATTGCAACTAATGAAATAAGAGTATGAAATTACCTCGTAAAACATATACAGCGAAAGAAGGACTTGACCGGCGTTGTATGCAACGAGGATATTCTTGATCCGAAAGGGCTTTCGATTGGCCATCCATAGCGGTCCGACCAGCATCACGAACACGAGATACGCCACCACCATCGCCAAGGTTCCCAGTGGCGTGTCGAACAGGAACCAGCCTTGGACTCGGGGGTCTGGAACAAATCGCTGGTCTTAATAAACCTTGTAATTACAATAGAAAATATAAAGTTGCAAATTTATTCACTCGAGTTAGTGCATTTGATTTTAACAATTTCTTAAAGATAAACTTTAAAAATGTTCTGTACACCATAATGCGATTTTAATGGCCGTTGTTGCGTATTCAATTTTTTGCGAAAATAATTGTGATTAGTACTAAGAAAATTGTATAATATATTGTGGCGAGTACGCTAAGATTGAATTAATGGAAGAAAATTAAAGAAAGGTTACTAACCGTCATCGATTCGCTTCATAATACCCACGTCTCACGTCTAGAAATAGCACCTGTATTGTTTAAGAATTGGTTTTTGTTAGTACTATGAATTAGAAACATATTAGCTACATCCATAATTATCTTAAATTATAACCCACATTATGGTAATAGGTTTCAGTGTGATACGCAGTCAGACAGACACACATCTCTATGTAGATTATAAAGATTACCTAGATTAAAAAATCCAAGAACATTCAATGTATATATTTTGCCCTGTACTATTATATTATTGTCAGTTGTTATATGAATCAACAAATATGTATTTTGCTGCGTGCCGCATTTGCAGTGTTTACGATCAATTGACACAAAATATAAATGAGTATTTTAATGTTACACTTATTATGTAATACATAATAAACAATAAAGAATACACCACTATATGGTAAGTGGTCTATCAGGCACTGACGGCAAAGTCATCGGCTGACAAAGAAAGAGGCAGGGAGCACTTTTTTTTTTTGCACATTAAAAATCTCCCTACGGTATAAACTGAGAGTATTCTTATATTTTATTTCATATCGAAATATTAATGCTGATGCTGCAGAGTTACTGTACATCGACCGCGGGTCCGAAGGTTTTATTTATTTATGTAATGGAATGCAAAATACACTTTGAAAAAAATATTGTTATATGCAATAAGTGTTTGTGTGGTTGCGAATTGAACTTGGAGGGTTTATTTTTTGCAAGTAAACTGAGAATCAATCTACTGGTTCTTCATAAAAATTACCGAGGCTCTGGTAATAACAATAAGAGCGATTTTGCAAAGTTGCACCGAAATTACGGGTACACGAAGTTCGCATAGAAATTTGCGCTGATAAATAAGATGTTAGTAATAAATTAGAGGCGTACTTTGCGGTTTCTCTACTACTGTAATAATTTACGTCATCCGCCATGCTGTGCTCGCTGCAGTGAAAGTAGGTGTAATTCTTTCTATTTTTACACACTCAATAGCTTCTGTGATAAACGTGTTCTTTGCTAACACGTTATACACACACAAAATTAACTATTCCATGTGCAAATTGTGGTCATCACAGCATATACAATTTTTGTGTCGGCCGATGCAAGATTCACACGAATACTAAAAGATGAATTTTATTGCAACATAGTGTTTTGTAAATGCTACAGTGGAATATGATATCAAGGTTTAAACGTTTGATTTGAAGTTTTGTTTACAATTTATAGAATTACGAGTAAATGAATTTTATTGAACACAATGTACACGCATCCGAAGATATTGCTTATAGTAGAGGTAAGCATTGCCATCTATACGTGTATGGGTTAAAATTGCATTATTTGTAATTAATTTATGACATCACTTTTGGCGTATGTAATATAGACTCCGTCGTTCGTCGGTGATTCTGTTAATGTTCTTGTTACTTGTAGGGATGTATGGATATAAAATTCAGGATCTGGATATTTTACCGGTTTCGGTAACGGTTAGGGATATGAAATTATTTCGGATTATTCGATTATTTCGAATGATTTTGGTTACGGATATTAGATGATTACGACTTGGACAAGAAATAATGCATTTACAAGGTAACAGTTTGCCTTTATTTCTAGTTAATATGTTATTACTACTGTATGTATGGTAATCACAGAAAAAACAATAGCTTTAAAAATTAAATAATAAACACGGTCTAAAATGAGAACGACGCGGCTAGTGTATCGGCTCGGCTGGCGAAAATCTGTCACAACGTATTTTATTTAGACTCCGCCGCTATCCGAAATTATCCGAAACTTTTTATCGGATTCGGTTACACTTACGGATATATTATTATTTCGGATATCCGTTAGTTTCAGTTACGGTTACGGAGCTCCATAACATCCCTGGTTACTGGTCAAGTGTTTACCGATTAATGCTATGTTTACACGCTATATTTGAGCTTAGTTATGTTTATAGTAATTTAATATTGCATAATAAAGTCTATATGAAAAAATATTTTTTTTTGTAGAGAAATATTATAATTTTCTTTATTTCGTTCAAAAGACTTTAACGCTCTCGGCCAGCCGCAAATTACGGCTCTGAAGCAACTTGCGACTATCAGACACCATCTTTTAGATTCATACTACAATTTACATAGTATGCACATATGTTACGTGGTATGGGAACGTAATGCACAGAGACGAATGTCCTGTGACCAGAAGAATGCTGAGAATAGAAGTGGATGGATATAAGGGAAGTGGAAGACCGAAGAAGAGGTGGATGGACTGTGTGGAAGACAATATGAAGATTACGGATGTGTGCACTGAGATGACGAAAAATCGAGATGTATGGAAGGAAAGGAGACACTGTGCCGACAAGTCAATGGGATGAGGGCCGGGAAATTATGGGTACAATTTACAAAGTGTGCCAAATTGTAACTAAAATTATGTGTTCTTTTCGACAGACATGTTCTGTCAAGTAAAAATCTTCACAAAAAAGAATGCCAGTAACATCCTGCATCTTGGCCCCCAACGCGTCGTTTAGGCCTTAGCCGATACCCACTTAACTTTAGTTTATGTTGGCTATTTACACTAAAAATACCTCACCTGTCTCACAAATAAAATAATAATGAATATTTAAAAATAAATTATTATTTTTTATTTAATAACAAGACGTTTATTATTCGTTGTGTATTGTATTGTAGTTTATGGAGTATTTTTAAGAGCGTTCATATAATATCCCGTGCCTCAGTTTGGCTGTATATTGAATTTGTGTATCGCAAGGAGGACTTTTATTTAATTTAATTAATGTTATGCACTTTAAAATTATGAATATTTCAAATTCAAAATCCTTTGATCATTCAGGTAATTTGTAAATACAATTTGTGCACGTCATATTGCAGTATTAACAAAAAAAAATTGGTGTAAAAGTAATCTTATACTTGTATAATGATTTTTTTGATAACCTCTGGACATGAGACACCAAAGAAGAATAAGAGTGTAGAAATGGTAGAGTGTAGGTAGTAAAGCAAGACAGATTATGTGTAATATATGATATGTATAATAGATTAATAAAAAGAGGTAAATATATAACAAATACATAAAATTCTATGAAAGAGAGAGAAGGAAAGAAAACAATAAATTAATACGTGAGTTACATTAATTTGATTTATACAAGCACTCAAGGAAGAGGAGTTTGAACAGAAAATTGGGGAGATTTAATTCTAATCGTGCACTTCGTATAGTTAGTGAAACATAGGATTTTTGTAAAGTAAGAGAAGAATCATCAGGAGTTGTCAGGAATAGGTCAGTGAATAAACGGAAAAACGGTCATGTGACAAACAAAAATTTACAGTGTGGTTCGGAGAAATAGTTAAAAACTGAAATAACTGAGATCAAAGAAATCCAACGTTAGTAGGGATTAGAAATAGATTTTAAACTAATATCATCGCGAAATTTATATAATATATTTTGTAGCGGGTAATCACGATACGTTTTTATTTATGTAAAATAAAAAAAATATTTATATAATAAAGAAAAACGAACTAGACGTAGGGTAGGTAGATTAGCAGTTCGCCATCACCACGCGGCTCGATCGAAATATTAACAACAAATAAAAACGTAACGTAGAATACCCCCTACATAATAAAATGGAAATAGATTCCCTAATTTGCGGAGCTCTCCTGTTGGTGCGAGTAAAGTGATGTAGACCTTCAAGGTGAGAAAGAAGCTGAAACCGGTAATGAAATGAAAACCGGATATTCAAAAAGTCACAAAGTCAAAAGTTACCAAAAAGTTGTCAAAAGTACCATTGTGCTTGTGAATCATTGCAAAGTAGGTTTAGAGTAGTAGATTGCAATAAAAACGCCTGATACAACAAACTTTATTAGATATTGAAGTAAAAATGTCACATAGCTCAATATGAAGTTTACAATACGATCAATACTTTAAGAATAATATCACCACCCAAGTGAGTGTCTTAACTAGACCGACAAAAAACAAAAGTATTCATAATGGTAATCATGATGGTATGTTTCACTCTGACAATTAAATTAATTTCGATACTGTAAACAAACAGCTATTTTATTTATTAGCTATTTTATTTCTAATTATTTATTTATAATGGCAGAAGGTTATCACACTCAAACGTGTAAACAGTATCATTAGGGGTACGCATTTTAACGATAATATTGATTGTTAATAGCACCGCACTAAACTTTACGATGCCCGTTGAATCCTAACAACAGTGCAATTGGTGTTTATACGAGAATGCTATTATAAGTTTTTAACGCACAGCCGTCGAACCTTTCACATTCTCCCGCTTCACATGAAGGTGACAATATTCGTCTTGTTGACACTTGCTCACCGGTAGTGTGTACTAACGAGTGATTATATTAAGAGGACTTGTTTGTTATTTGAACTTATATAATAATAATTTGGTTTACACTTTAAATATTGGGAGTGCTCACAATTTTTTATTTATTTATACTTCATGCCGGTAAATTAATCTAACGAAACGCACGAAGTCTTTTGCGTCAATGACAAGCGATAGATTAAGATAGGTAGCGGGCGTGGTTATGATTTGGATGTGTGAAATATTTTGTGGTGCATTTCTGTTCTACGTGTGGAGTGTTTGTATATTCAAGGGAGGGTAGCACTTATATTGTCTCGGATGCACTGGTGTCGGGAGTTAGACGTGAAAACTGTAGGCCGGAGCGGACCCGTAAATACTGGCTACTTTTACAAGTACAACCCAACCCGACTTTTACAACCTTATATATTTAGTGTATATTAAGTTAGTGTTCATTGAGTGACAGTTTCCAAGTTATAAGTCTACTTTTCCATTACTCTAACATTTTTAACCAAAGTGTAGACATCAGTTGAGATCTAGTTGGGAGTAATACGCAATAAGTATGCGAACAGGGTATGACATTTACCCTCCAGC
Organism: Megathymus violae; assembly: GCA_003671415.1. Taxonomy (NCBI): domain Eukaryota; kingdom Metazoa; phylum Arthropoda; class Insecta; order Lepidoptera; family Hesperiidae; genus Megathymus; species Megathymus violae. Next base: position 3,729,957 of record PDGT01000033.1, read on the forward strand.
TGTGTCTATATAAAACCTCTATTCCACAATAAACGAGATTTGATCTGATTTTGATTTGAGCAGGTAAGTCAGAAAGTAGGTCTTATCCGAACAGGTTTTTTAAATAAACTAAATTCGGTTATATAATGCAGTTGATATATTAAATATTAATAATATTATTGATTTTATTAAAAAATTACGTGTTTCTTAGAATAATTAGGCGATAGTAACAAAAACAATACATAAATCATTACAACATTCATTAAAAATCAATTAACGAAAATTTTATATTTTTTTTTCTTATATTTTAATAACTTTTAAAAATTTATCTTTTACAATTTAAAGTGTTTGAGTATCTCGATATTTAAAAGAGGTTCTTAAACAGATCGTCATTGAAATTTTTTTGCCAATAATTTTGGAATATGTTAGCAATTTGCACACACGGACTGGCCCATTTAATTTACCAAAGTCACTGTCTACCATGTTAAATTTGTTACACCAGAGGAGTCACAGACACCTTGCAGGCCAACAAGGAAGCGGTCGACCCACTGTAACTATCCAACACACGTTAGCTGCTAATTTCTTACTCAGAAATATTTATCACAAAGTATATAACATTTTAAATTAACTAATCCAGTGATTTGAACTTTGGCCTAACTTACGAAAGATTGGAGTTCGAATTCTGAATATCTAAATTTTCAAATAATGTGTGTATTACAAATTAATTATTACTCGCTTCTGTGAACGAAAACATCGTGAGGAAACCTGCACACCTGAGAGTTCTAAATGATGTTCTCAAAGGTGTGTGAAGTCTGCCAACCAGCACTTCGTCAGTGTGTTAGACTATGGCCTTGACCCTTCCCATTGTGAGAGGAGACCGGAGCCCAACAGTGGTATAATATGAGTTGTAACGATGATAATGAAACTAAATTTAGCAGTCATATAAATATTAGTCTGAGTATTAAGGAAAATTGCAATTTATAACTCGCTTACTTATTGTATTCTATAGCAGCCATGCAATGATAATACGGTAATAATTATTACCTTGAAACATACTAGTCTTGTGGCTTAGGTTCGGGTCTACTGTGATGGTCTAAGTTTAAATTCTCTCCTTAATGTTAGTGTAATGTAATCTAATTTTTTTTTTAATAATGTATTCAATTATTATAAATATATAAACGTTTACACCCCCCACTAGGATTCCGCGTTGCGCGTGGCATGGACATACACAAATATGACATTACAAACATCGATGACCCGAGAACAAACATTTATCTGTCACGTAAATGAATCGAACCCGGGACCCTTCGCTCGGCAGGCAAGGTCATTACCAACTGGGCTATGAGGTCGACAAATTAGCTAGTGTTCGCCCAGTGGTCGTAATTCAAATTTTTTTTTTTGTTTCCAAATAATTAATATACATCTTTGTCGTCACCACCCTTTTTCCAGGGTCATTAACACTCATCAATAACTACCACTCAAACAAAAACAACGTATTAAACGGCTTTGTCATTGCTTATTTATTATTATTATTATTATTATTATTATTAATATTATATTATAATTTCCTACACCTCGACTCTAAGAGCCTGTTTTTTTTTCCACATCTCCCGCCTTGAGACCCTCTACGTTACGTATAATTGTTGATGTATGGATAGCTACGTGTTTTTGCATGGTATGGGTGTTAATTTTAGAGTCTAACTGTGTGCAATATTTGTGGATACTTTTAGCGACTATTCCGCCCGCTCCTATAACTATTGGTATGACTTGGGTCTGAGTTTTCCACAATCGGGTTATTTCTTTCTGTAGCGAATGATATTTACTAAATTTTTCTAAATCTTTGGTTCCTAAGTTATAATCGGATGGTATCGTTATATCTATTAAATATGTTTTATTGTTCGTTTTATTTATGTAAATTATATCCGGTCTATTGTGCGTAACTGTGACATCTGTTTGAACGGGCATTTCCCACATTATCTTTGCCGTTTCGTTTTCTTTAATTTGCGGTCGAGTGAGCTCTTCTTTCCACCGTAGGCAAGTTGTGTCCATATTATGTTTTTTGAGGAGAGTCCAATACACATATTGCACTACGCTGTTGTGCCTCTTGGTGTAGTGAGTTCCGGCTAGTTTCTCGCAACCCACAACAATATGTTGCACCGTGTTATCGTTATTGTTATTATTATTATTATTTATTGCATATACATTATTACAGCGCAGCACCGTCGTCGTGGTGATCCTTGGGGGAGGTCTATGCCCAGCAGTGGGCGTTGTCCGGCTGAGATGATGATGATATACATTACTATCCGTAATTCACACACACGCACTTATAATATAACATCATAATACAGCGTCGCACGACACTGACCTGAAGAAAGGTCTGCGAAGAGGTCGCACTGAAAACATGCGATTATTTTTCTGTACCGCCATTTGCGCATAAGAAGAATCATAATATTATATTTAGTTCGAGAAACTGAAACCTTTTAATATAACTGGTCCACAAGTATATTCAAACGATCAAAAACGAAGAACTCAAGGTTAGGATAGAAAGTTACTGTATGTATCTGTATAGTTAAATATTATACCACCTTCTAATGCTGTATGGAAAGCTGAGTCATTGGCGATCATTAATACATCAAACGTAACTACATTTATAATTATTTCATTATAAAATAAATACATTGAATTTAGAAAGTAACTTAGAGTTTTCTTTTATATTTACGTATATAATTATAATTCTCAGGTCACATATTGTATACCTACTACAAAAATTTTCATCACAGTGCATTTGATGAATGAAGCAATTGATATTAATTATTAATTAATAATGTATATTATTATAAGTAATATATATTACGAAAATAACTGAGAAAAATTAAAGTTTAGTGTAGGATTCCAACCAGTTCGGCCTTGCAGGAGCCCTACGTTCAAACCACTAGTATATAGGATACCATTGCTCAAGTAAATGTTCTATTACCTATTGAACAACAACAACAATTATAAATGCTATATTTTAAATATTATTTTCAACCAAAAATGTTTTTAGAACATCGATTAAGAAATAAAAGCTAATTTTTAGCATTTGAAAGGAGTGTCGAAAATATAAAAAACTTAATTAGTGGGTACAGTTGTTTCATTAAATCATGTAATGCTGCATTTACAAAATCACATTTAATTTTTTACAGACTAAAAATATTATTAGTGCCTGATTCATGCTTGTATTAATAATAATAGATGTTCAAGATTTGAAACTAATCGTTGTTTATGAGGCTTGCCCGGTAGATAGTTTGCATCGTTTCTGGAGATTAAATTACTAAGCGTCGAGGCGTGAAGTTATGAGATGTGAGTTTTATTCTTACCCGACACTCTTTCAGCTAACATCCAATATTTGTTGATTATCGTGGTCCAATTGTTGTCTGAATAGTAGTCGTCTATGGCGATTTTCACGAAACCTGACATTTTGACAATTGTCTAACACGGACACACTCGATAGTCAGTTATCACTACACACACTGCGGTACACTCCGGAACTGTCAGTTCAACTGTCGCTTCGCCGAAACTCGGTAACAATTTGCTGCAGGCAAGCTGTCACCTGGAAACAAACATTTAAAATATTTTACTTGAGAATAACGTAATTAATTCGTCGGCCATTGCTGAGGATTTATGTTGACGCTAATAAATGTTCGATTTCTTTTACTGTTGCGTTTTTTATTATTTTTGTTACATCTATAAGTAACATAACAAATTCAGCGTATTTTTTTTTTAATTTTTAAAATTTAAAAAACACGATTAGCCCACCGATGATTTCCGTTGCGTTTGAACATCTTCGTAAATGTTTTTGTCAGCGAAAATCACAGGCACATCTCATTTCCTCTGACGAAAACGAAAGCCTATGCGAAAGTGCGCGCGCGTCGCTCACTGTTCCACAATTGAATCGCACGCCAGTACCGGCGACTGCGCCACCCCACGCGGCGCAAGGACGCCGTATCTTTACAGTTGCGACATTGCAAACTGCATTCTATCATTATACAGGCAACGCTCACATTTCCGTATTCGCTGTAGACATACATGCGTTCTTATTTCGTGCGACACGAGCGCTGCGCGTTTTCCAGCTCCGAACACAGTACATGGTATCGAGAATGATGGTTGTTTTTGGTTTAAAAAATAAGACATTTTGATTTTGGAATTAGCATCAGGGATTTTTTTGACTTACCTTCATTGAATGATATACGTCTTAGATGTGGATACATAAATTGGATAAAACATTTTTTGTAGTCTTTCGACATGGCTAACAGGTGTGTGTAAGCGCGAAAGAGAAAGGTGGTTGATCCACACGGTACATAGATGTCGCAACATGTCTTCGGATATATGGCCTTCGGTAGTTTCTGATTTTCGCATGTCTTACATTATCTTTACAGTGCTTAGGTCTCGATGGGTTTATACACCGTTCACGTCTACTAGATGTATTTTATTTTGCGTGAAAGCGGTTTAATTAAAATAGGCTTTTGTTAATAAATTTCAGTGTGCTGCAATTACAGATCAGTAACAGGGGCCAATATTTTATATTACTATTTAGATATAGTGCTTGGATATCTATGACTAAAGTCTGAAGGATAATTAAATTGAAGATTCAAACTTATAACTCACCAACAACCTTTGATCGATAGAAATGATTTTCGTGTTCTTTTAAATGCGGCACGTGGGTATGTGACCGATACACAGAATAATTAGTTAAACCCTAAAAAAATAAAAAATAAAATAAGAATTTGTTAACAATTTTTTTATAACAAATTACTGTTTTTATTTCATTTTAAACAATTTTTTTTATATTCAATTCATAATTGATTATTGAAGGTTTGGGGAATCTTGTGACGAGTATTTATATTTTTACTAAGTGTATAAATCACCTATACATTTAAAACTACCCGATAATGCTACTTTTATAAATGTGTCATAAATTTATTAAATTTATGATAATATATAACAAAGTTAATATGTATTGTTATTTTGCATAACATCGCAAAATTGAAATTTTTTGTTAGTTTTTTGCACAATATCCTGAGACTATCTTGCATTGTGTACCAGCTTATGTTAATTCACATAAAGCTGCAGAGATGGCGCTTAAGATAGCTTTCACAGGCATGATTTGCAGTCAAGTTCAAGAGCTTTGTTCTGATTTGTTAAGATTATTCTTATTTTTCATAGACGTTTTTGATATATATAATTAAGAATACTGCGAGCCGAGTGGGTCTTCCGCTTCCACGTTGGCTGGCATCGGATGGGGGTGTTGAGGAGATTAAGACTGCCTATTTGGACGCCTGTTTGTTCGTATGCCCGTTGTTGAATTCTAGAACTTCGCCTTTGATTTGAGTGACGCTGTTTTTAAATTTGATTAGTGGAAGTTAAAACGAATGCTATTATCGACGAGGCGGTCTAATTAAAGAAGATATTTTGTTAGTAGCCGATGTCAGCATAATTAATTATTTTAGTACAGGCATTTGGAATGCAAAAGCTTGAACTCTATTGGAAGGAAATTCTTTAGACGACAGAAAGACATTTATAATTATGATTATTTCTAGGATATTAATTTTCCAATCAAAAAACTGTTGTCTTATATCTATTGTTTGGTATAGTAAAAATTCAAGATCCATTGGAATCTAACGCGTAATGTATGTGGACGTTTGTAGGTTACTCAAAAGATGGCGTTACTTGTAGTAGGTTTTCTCGGGGTTTCACCGAGGTATTTTTTTATAACAGTATTTTAACAGATATTTAGAAGGTATCATTCACAATTACTATATAAACGGATTCAATATAACTTTGTTTTAGCTTAGTTTTGTACATGATACTTATATATATATATATATACTTTTATAATGTATATACTTATATAATGTATATGTACTTATATAATCTTTCTGCGTTATTGTTTAAGTAAATACAGAGACATACTGGCTATGAGTAACTCCGTCAATCCGAGCTAAAACCTACGCCATGACATCTATTCGGTCTCTGTCTCGGGCGTTGGTTGTCTGTGATTTCTGCGGAAGAAACTCGAACTGTTACAAGTCCTAAATCGACTCATATAAATTATCCAAAACAATCGGATAATCTGAAATAATTTCATATCCGAAACCGAAAAGTTATGCATGCCATTTTGATCTCATTTCTCCATTGAGGAGAACAAACGGCGAAAGAAACTCCTCAGCAGATATTTTAAAATAACACTTGGCAATTACAAAGTAACTTAAAACCTGCGCGGAACCGGTTTCGACACTATTATTTCCAGACGCCCTTGTCGTTAATATATTCATTAATACCATTATATCCATTACATATAAGCTGTGCTTTAACACGTCGCTTTAAAGTTCCAATAAGTAATTCACGTATCAACTTTGGAAAATTGTTGTAAAAACGATCTCCAAGTCCCGTAAAGGAACGCTGAACCTTTTGAAGGCGATATGAAGACGTAACCAAATTATGCCTATTTCTTCTTTCATGATTGTGTGTATCACTTTTCTGCTGGAACATATTTTTTTTTATAAATACTAAATTACTATAAACACATTGACTGGCTACAGTGAGTACACCTACTTCTTTAAATTTTTTCCTTGTCATTTGTTTAATAAGTTGGTAATAAAATCTAATAAGGATAACAGTAGGCAGCAGTTTCTGAGACAAAATGTGCGGTCTTTAACGAGTCTACGTACAAAGTCTGCTGGATGGATCGAGATATGAGCTGTGTCGCAACCCTAGCATTCTGAGTGCACGCACCGGATGGAAAAGCTTTTAGAGAAAATCCGTCTGGAGCGGTCGGAGAGCCCAAGGTTAACTTTCGACAGCGCTTGCGGCACGCTACGATAAATATTGACCCATTCAGCCAACAAACTCTAACCGGGCTAAGGTCGAATATCGATTTACTATCTGTGGGGTTACATCACTGCGTTGTACTATAAAGTTTTTGCTGCGTGTTGAATCAATCGTACCATATTCTTACATAGCCTTACATTGAGAAGACTGTAAGCGAAAGAAAAATGTTATTCCGCGAATAAAATATGCAGTAGGTAACTACAATAATATTAAGAATAGAAATTAACCAAATCTAATATCTAGTGGAAGCTTTCCGAGACGCAATTTGTGAAATATTGCATGTAACATTTAAACAGAAATATATTCAAATAATGTTGTCACAATTGTCACGATTATTGAACGTTTGCAGCTTTTATATTGCAAATTGAATAAAGATTTTGCTGCACCACGAAGTATGTATGTAGTATGTAGTTTCGGTATTTCTTTGGCACCTACCTTCTACCTCGCACCAGCAGACTAAGGACGCAAACATGTTTACGTTATTTGATTTGTACAAGTGCAGTGCTTGAGCTCTAGTTAAAAAGTTGATACATTGCTTCCTTCACGGCCGGCAACGCGTCAGTGACGCCTCGGTTATAACTCAACAGATATGCTCGCGGCTCAGATCATTTATTATCATGTGGAACGGTGGCGCCTCTGCTAACTTTTACTCGAAAAATTCTAATTTGACATTGACCACTCATGACCAATAGGCCTGATTTATGGGTATTAAATTAAATTATTGATATTGCTGTAAACGACTTGTATTTCTTTATGCAAATTTTACTTAACGTTTCTATAGATTAGCATTATTGTATTATTGCGTATTCAACTGGATCTGATAAAATTTTGCATAAAATTTATTTGATACGTCATTTTATCTATGTTAATTAATTTAATATTGCTTCATGTTTGTCAGGCATATTTTTAACTCGAAGGTGGCCTATAAAAGTGGACTCTCCCTCCAATTAAGGGTCCCTGAAGCACGCTCCGCTTGAGTGCTTCAGTGGGGCCAGTGGAGGGGTTAGCGTCCCCAACACGAGTGACATATGCTTTTAACATAAAGTACAAATAGTACGCGCACGTAACTTGTATATGAAGTTTTATAAATTATTTCTTAGGGAAAGATTTATCATATGATATTAACAGCATCTTGGATATTGTGACAAGAATATGTTATCGATATGCTAACAGAACGACGATATTATATTTTGGTATCAAGACTGATAACAAAATTTATGCACAATAAAATCTTCAATCAATAATGAATTATTTTTATAAAAGGATACAAAATTCTGTCTATGTAAAAGACTATATTTGAGAACGATTTGCGATGTTGTAATGTATACATATATTAAAACTAGTTGACCTGGCAAACGTTGTTTTGCTATATAAATTATAAACTATATATATCACTAATTATAATAATTTTACTAAAAAACAATATCAAACCCTTAACGCAATAGAGTGTACAATATTTTTTGCTATCCCATTTAGTTAACACAAACAAACTGGATGGTTTGCCTATTCGAGAGCATGCCACGTATTAAAACTGTGACACGAGAATTTTATATATTAGATTCTAAGTGATCGCTTTCTGTACATGAAAGATATATGAGAAAAACTATTATCAGGGGCCTTTATGAACGCAATAGAATCCAAAAAAATAGTTATTAAAATTTTTGTCTGTTTGTCTGTGCGTTTATGCGCGCTAATCTCAGAAACTGCTCAACTGATTTCATTTTGGTTTTCACTAATGTATTTTAGTAAGCATCACTTAATATTTATTTTCATCTCGATCTGTCCATAAATAAAAAGAGTTATAAATTAATTAAAATAATGTAGATTCGGTGTCTTAGCGTATGGCGTAGTTTTTCCGAGGCGAACCGAGGGCCGATTGCCAGTTTGTAAATAAAATATTAATTTATGCAAGTATCATATCGAGATTGTGTTATACAGAACAGTATATTTTTGCACAATGATACTTAATATTACTTCGTGTATTACAGTAATTTAGGCTCACATAACATTAATTTTATTGCATGTTAATACTCGACAGTGTAATACAGAATTATCTCAGGAAAATAAATATATTTGGTCAAGGTTGTTTTTGATTCACCCCGTGTCGTGCCACGCTCGACACGCAGTTGAAATTTTCCTGGTGCTACTACAGTATATTGAGGTTTCAACGAACTTTTTTGAATTATTAGAAGACCTGAATAAAATTGTATGCCCGTTAAAAAGAATTCGTCCGATAGAGTGATTCAGAATGAATAATTTAGTTATCTTCATTTGTGATCGGATAGTTTCATATTTATTAATCGGTTGACCTGACAACCATCATTCCGTAATGTATTTAAATTGTTTAACATTGTGTAGAACCCGTTAAAAATTTGACCAATTTGACCTATACTGGAGTCTGAAGAATAATAATAACTTATTTGCGTTTAAGCCGTGCCCAAGACAAATCCCTCTCTACTGGGAACTGTTACACAGTTTGTCGGTAATTGTTGCAAAAACAGTTAATTCTAGTGGAAACCTTACAATGCCCGAATTACCTAATTATTTTCTTGCGAAGATAAATGACCATGATGCCAACAATGCTCTCCATATCGGATATATGCACAAATATTTATGTTTGTATCATCTTTGTGTTTGATATATATGGCACTAGGCACGTCCTAAATTTGCGTAACTGTATCGCTTTTCCATTTGTTGGGCCTACGGGAAGAAATTTATGATTAGGAATAAATAGAGCCGTTGTAGAAAATAAATAAATAGGAAGTAAGTTTTCCGCAAACAATGGCAACATATCGGTAATATTTACACGTGGCCCTTCTTTCTACTGTAATTGACCAAAAAAGCACAGCACTGGAGTTACTCGAAGTTTGCTCTCATCCCCCCTGATACTGAGTCCTCGTGTTCTGAATATACTAAAGCCAAATACCTTATTAAAACTTACAGCTGATGTAAGATTGTTACTAGGCACACATAACGATGCAACGTCCTTTGAATGCCTTATCTGTGGTAATGTATGCTATGCGCTTCACGAGGGAAGAACAGTAAAGTACAGCAATGATTCGTCCATGTTACTAAATAAAGGTGCTCATGCCAGACTTGCTGGCAGTGAGCTCATTAATGATCGTTCTTAATAATCTATGCATACTTTTAATTTTTTGAGAACAATATTTCGATGAACCCACCTATGCATAGTTTTCCTTACGAATAATATTTCGGTCTGCTGACATTATTTTGCATTGCTGTAATATATAGGTTTGTGATTTATCTGTCTTATTTTCAATCTATGGACGGGGGTCTATACGTAATAGATTGTAGCTTGGAAATATATCGACATAAAGTTAAAGATTATTTGTAATGTCAAAACATTATGTGCAGAACTTGAGCAATAAACCTTCACGGTTTTAGGTAATACTGGGTGAAATCATAGAGATAAGCTGTGAAATACAAAAATAATAATTTATTTTTGTATAAACATTTTACTTTGCTCCATAATAATATACAATATCAAGACGCAAGATGTACATATTTGTTTATGAACACCACAGAATAAGTTAAAGTTCTGCTTTTTATCAGAGAACAACAATGCCAACGGCGTTGGAGCTCGACCAGAAACTTTTCTGTTATATTATCAAAAAACTCGTAAACAAATAAACGCTCACTTAAAACCCATATAATATAAGCACCAGAGGCTATTTTTGTTGTTTATCAATCAATCTAAAATAATCTGGCAAACAAAATCAAACATATTTTACACAAATAGATTGTATACCATAAATATGTACGCAGCTAAGATTCTATTATTTTTGGGAAGCCAAATTGTCTATTTTGGTGCGCATTGAAATTATATACTCAAAATAGAGTTGAAGTCTTCTTAAACGACTTAAATTCTATAAAAGTCTGAAAAATAATAAAAATTTATAAATAAATAATATAGGAAGTCCAAAATTAATATATAGATGTTTCATTGCAACCTAATGAACTATTGGTTATAGCCTTTTTTAACGCTATTTGCACTTTCCAAGCTTTCTACCTATTTTAAGAAATATAAGTCATCTACATATATTGTAAATATTAATAATTAATCTATAATAATAACAGAATTGAAACGGGGCCGAATTTATGCATTACATATTTTATGAAAATTTAAATTTAAGGACACTTCGATATCCGTATACACATCATAATTACCACCGTCACATAAGCACGAACGGCGTGCCCCTGCCACGTGCAGACCTAAGATAAAATCTTCAAAGGTCACAATTAGTGCGTAATGTGTACAAATCATCTCATGTGCGGATTACAAAAACTATTTCATAAGTGACCTTCCGCGATTTCATCTCAATAGTGTCAGTCAAGTATATCCCCTCCCGGCAGGCCAAGGTCAACTTAACCTAGTTCTTTTTAACCCAAGTGTAAAATGCGTGCCTTGAAGGCAAGCCAACCAGTCAAGACCGTCTGTCAAGGTTAAGGATCTAGCACATATGTGAACAGTTTTGACAACCCGAAAGTGATATGTTACAATGAGGAGGATGAGAGTAGAATAGAAGTCGGTATTCCACGGGAGCCATATATTAGTCTCGACAAATATTTGGGGACAAAAAATGTATGGGGAACGCACAATAAAGGTATAATTAAAAAAAAACAACAAATTGAACTTGGTAGACAGATAATTTTGACATTACGAAAAACATGCAGTCACCAAAGTGACTTTTGAAAATTTACCATTAAATAATATAAGTAATCTAGCGGCGCTCTCCAACTTTGTTGGGGTTGGAGAATTAATTATATAAACATGATTATTCAAAATTTAATTTTATTTTATAAATTATTTGGCCTAGTTTAGGCATTCCTAGGTTTACTGATATTTTATATAGCCTATCATCTGCGCAATCATGTGTTTTCACCACATAGGTACCAATTTTCGTTACCGTCAAACCGTTCCTGAGTTATTATGGAACATATAGACAGACAGACACTATAGATTGATGTAGTAGTTTAGATTATTAACACGTTTATTTCATTTCTGCTTTAAAACTATTTTAATTTAATATATGTTATTATTATATGGTGTTCTGACACTAGCCAAGTGCAATCACGTCTGGTTACGAAACAACTTGTTTCAAACACATCTCTGTCTCTGTCTTTAAACCAAAGAGTGATAGGGCCAGCAACATTCTCAAATCGAAATTTAATTGACACGTATTGTGATCGAGCACAATCATAATCTGATATATACTATACTATCTGATATATGATATTATACAGTTTGACGGGAACTTAAAATTAAGTCCCTGTTCGCTCGTGTCCCTGTTGCAATATCCCGTCTATTGCAACGTTGTGCAACAACCGACACCCGGCGCCCTTTCCGAGTTGTATTCTAGCAGTTGCCGTGAGGCATTCCACTGCTTTATTCCGGTTTAAAGGGTACCCATTCACAATCCGGTGTCAGAGTACTCCATTTTGACTTAAACAGGAACATTCACTATCCTGTGCTATATTGCTTTGTTACAATTTAAAGAAAATTTCTTGGAACGATCTAACATTATCTATGCGCTGATTTTGGATTTGCTCAGTTTGAAAGTGAGGAGCTAATATCAAGAAGCTTATACCGTTCACGTGAATCCCATCCAGTTATGACCAGCTTTTATTATTATGTTTCCCTGTGTTGCGGGTGGTGAAAAAACACAAATATGACATTACAAACATCCATGACTCGAGAACAAACATTTATCTGTCACACAAAAGTGTGTCCTGGCTGATAATCGAATCCGTGTCCCCTCGCTCGGCAGGAAGGTCACTACCAACTGGGCTATGGGGTCATCAATTCATTGAAACTACTTTTGCTTAGTGGTTATCTATCTCTATAAAATTGACAGCAAACAATCCATAGGATTACACTACCACCCAAAAGTTCGCCAGACTACAGGAACAGAAACGAACATTTTCGAAATCCATTAATAAAGGACAAAGATTGTTATGTATACGGCAATAAATCACATTGTTGATAACATATATAATTTATCATGCTTACTGTAGTCTATCGCAATGACATATTTTACTCTCGCGATCTCATTATACATTTAAAACATTTGTAAGTAATGCAAATTATATACAAATAAGCCGATAAGTATGTAAGTTTGTAAATCATGACCACATACTCTGCAACGTTAATCGGTTCTGCGTTGCGTTGTTTTAATAATTTTAAAAGGTTGTTTAAATTTTGACTGTACCTGGAATCGAATTATCGACCCACCGCGGTTTGTGGGTTTGCTCTGGTAACAGAGGAAACATAGAGCTTACTAAAAATTTTGCTCCAGGGTGGATAACTAGAGGAGGTAATAGACAACCAAAGTGTCGGGAGCTCATAAGGTACCTGAATACGTGAGGAATAATAGACGGTATAGAAAATTTACCTGATCGCATCGTAAACTATTACTAACATTATAGTCTAGGCCTATGTCCAGTAGTGGACTACGAAAGGGTGATAAATAGATAGAACGGCTGATACTATTAATTACAAGATAAGCGATATGTTGCGACGAAGGCATAATATATTTGCATTAACCAAAGGATCAATGTACAAACATCACACAGAAGATATTGAACCTCATTTCTTAAACTTGACATTGTTAGAAATAATAGCGAGGAAAACTCACGGGCCAAATTAATGACATGGCACTTAGAAGTATATTGTAACGTGATTAGTTCAATTATTTGAAGGTTCTGTCTCAGCTGAATTTATATTGAGAATTACTTTAGAATCAGCTTGTCGTATTGAAAAGGTGAGCTGATTCGATTTAAAATTTGCACTTTTTGAACTGTAGAATGACCAGACTTGTTATTACTGTCAATTTGCTGGACCAGGGGTTTCTTCCATAAAAACATTTTTTTCACGAGCTCCTAGTATATCTACCCCATTTTATTTCGGTAGGTGTCGTCTGCTTAAAAATATCATATAATTTAAATAAACCAATAAACAATTATTTAAGTCTTTCAACAGACCTTACATCCCTCTACTCTCTCTCTCTCCTATCCCTTATCTTATCTTGTCTCTTATCCCGCGCGAATAAACCTATATCTCGGGGTATAAAGTATCGTACATATTGACCCACTATTTTAGTTCCAACTTAATCTGACCAGTGGTTTTTGTTTCATACCTTCACAGTATGTTATGGTTTCTATCTCGATAATCAAGTCTATCCTATAAGAGAATTTACAAAAAAAAAACAATATAAATTACAGATTGGACCTCATCACAGTGTTCATATTACCTGATGTAGTATATACTCGATGTTCTGACGGCCTTGCAGCTCAATTTATAGTGACCCTACATGCCGCGCGCGGCGTCCCGGGTTCGGTTCCCGTCCAGGACAGACATCATGTGATAAACAAATGTGTGTTCATGGTTCGTGGTGTTTGTGATGATTGTGTACGTCCACACCGCCAGTAACACAGGGTACCGTAGTGGGTAGGTGTGGGTCTTTGAACGTTTATTTATTTATAGTAAAAAGTTTTTTTTAATAAGAAGACGAGTATATGAATGAAGAAATAGTGCTTGCACTGTAATACCTACTCATTCTAATTGTTTCCACTGCACAAACAAATGTTACAATGAACGTAGAAACATACCAGAAAATACAATGCAATTTGATCTTATCAAACACATAGGTATACGCTATAAATATTTTCTCGAAAGCCGTCTAATTGGCGTTACTTTTGAGAAATATCCGTGTAATATTGCAAAATTTGCAACTCGCTTCGCACAGCTCTAGATTCCCGAATCTTGTTGTTGATTCATTACTTATATTGTAAAAATCACGTAAGCGTTCTTGACCCTCAACATGTTCGAAATAAATTGTCGCTTGTGACACGCTGGGCCATGTCGGAGACATTGTGACGGCTTAAGAACTCGAGACTTGGATTAACCATCCATTACCAGTGCGCAGTAAACGGTCCCACACTTACCGATGTACTTGGATATCCCGTGTTACGGATGGCATGGACATACATACACAATTAGACATCACAATCACCAATAAATAGTGAACAAATATTCATCGATGCACAGATGTTTGCCCTTAGCCCGCTCGCTCGACAGGCCGGGGCTTCGGGATGGTCATGAATGACCGATGCAACTGAATTTAAGTACTGTCTAAGCTTCCTTTAAGAGAAAACACTCGTATCCGTGGTTTGAAAGTCTGTTTCTAATAGCCTACTCTATCTAAATGTTCGGGTAAAAATATAACTTTAACAGTCACATTACACATATCATTCTATACTGTTTTTCAATAAAAAACCATATTTTTATTCTCTTACATTACAATATTTACTTATTTTTCAGTAATGTTCGTAAACAGTAATGTCCTTCTGTGATGTTTTTCAATCTTTCTGTTTGTTCCGACAACTTTTGAGAATACTCAGGTATGCATATCTGTAAGTATTTTTCAGAAACGACTGGTGATCAGGATATTTGCACATTTAAAATTATCATAATATACGTGTACGATGCATTGTATGTTAAGGTAATGATTTAAAGTAAAGAAAATTTGAAAATAAAAAAAATTGGTTTTTTATCTACTTGTATGTTTACGACCTATGCAAACAATAAATATATATTCCTGTTTTTGTTGCACAATAATGTTTTGTTTTTATATTTACGCCCTTTACTTTAATATTTAAAACAGGTTATATATCATTAATAAATAATAAATTAAATCTAATTAAATAAAAAAAAACTTACCGGCTTATTTGACTAGGAATGAATTAAAATTGTTTTAATAAGCACAGACTTAAATTGATTTACGACCACAGATAAGAAACGTGTAACTCTTTTCGAAAACATTAAATATATATGAATCTTTATTGTATTATCTAAATTCACACTATCATATGTAACGTTCGTGAATGTCTGATGCTGCAAATACCTGTAATTATTCCTATATACATAACATAACTTCACTTCATAGAACAAAGCTGTACAGTGTACTGAATATTGCTAGAGAAAACGGATTTTAATTATTGCCTAAAGTGGGGGTTAAACCTTGTGCTGTCCGGTGTTTAACATTGGTACTTTTCTTCGAACCAGGTTAATCAAATATTTTTTTTGTATCGTGTGAAGGTTACGAGTAAATCTATATTCTAGACTAGATTACATCGGACAAACTTAAGTTTTTAGTTGGTAACTATTTACGTTGTAATAATTACAACGACACTTTGTCTCAGTGAAATATAGAATAAAAATTCGCCATTACGATTGAAAACTTAACTTATTGTAGAATAGCAAATGCCCTGGCTTCGCTTCGGAAAAACTACAAGAAAAATTAAAAATTAAAAGCTGCTACAGATAAGCGGCAAATGTAAAGTAATACTTGTAATTGAAGAGACCAGAAACGTGCGCCGTCATTTAACTTCAGTATCGGATCGGATGGAAAAGTCTTATACTGTCCGAAGATCTTAGGACTGGCTAAATTATCTCTGGTAGAAATAATTTGTATTATTTTATAAGAATATCATTAATTTTGAATAATTTGATATTTTCCCTAGAAGTAGACCCATTGAAAAGACCTATAATTTTCATCTACTAATGTGATAAGTGTTAAGGTAAATAAGCTACATACCTGATAACTGTTTTAATACTTCCAAACATATGTAAAGTTAGGTATCTGTAGTTGGGCTGCGTGGTAGACGATGGCTGATTATGGACCCTTCATTGTAAAAGGACACTGAAGTTGTGACGAACATTTAAACATGGTGCAATCATTGAAAATTGTTTTAAAAAAATGTATATCATTTAACTTACTCTACACCTTTCCGTTGTTTATGATTTAAATTTCCCAAGTTTTTTACTGTTTGACGTCAAGCGAACTGCGATGTCCAATGTAACTAGCAAATTAGTGCAAAAACTTTGCCAGTTTTAACATTTTTGTATTAACCATGACGTCTTAAAGGTTAACAGACGTGTCTTGATCGTTTCATGCTCCTTTGCTTACAATCAAAAGCAATCCTACCATAATGCATTTGTGGGTCCACTTTGGTATTATATTTCGTCAATCTTCATATTGAATATGCAACAATACGATTACAGAAAAATCACGAAGAACACCAAAACGCGACGGCAGCTAAATAACAAGAAGTTGTAGTTGAAGTCTACGGATCTACAAATGGCTTCCAATACAAAAGTGCGTTCTTTAACGAGAAGTGCTACGTAAGATTTTACAATTGTAGCCTGAATGTATAAACTGAAGTTAACATAATGCTAATTGACTGTTCATTAAAATTCAATATCCGAGGAGTTGCTGCATCGACATAATCCACCGTTTACGTAACATTGACTAATGTTATGAACTCCACAGCCTTTTCCGTTTAATTAAAGTACAAATCCTTTACCTGGATTAACGGATATGTGGTAATGATATTAGACACAGCTGATTTCGTGTCGAATTATAATAGCGTAATAATTATAGGTGTGTATTAACGTTAATATTCGATATTCGCATGTTTAAAATCCGAACAATGCTATTTGCTTATTCTAACTGTATTGTCCAGTGTTCATTATTTTATAGACCTTAAAGGACACTGGGAACTATTTACTCACGCGTTCACTGTTGTACACAACCTAGGCACACGTCCGATCTATACCGTGTCCGTGACAAGACTGACCTTGTTTATCATAAGAATCTCAGACTCTCCGTTCGACAACTACCCTCTGTACCTACTGACCTGTTGACAACTACGTGCTCTATCGGTATATACGAGACAGAGTATTATCTCTATCGAATAGGTGCATAAAAACACAATGGCCCTGGGACTCGCCGAGTCAATAGATAGCATAGATTAACCGATCCGAGGATGAATATTAATTCAGCCTCATTTGACATTTAAAATCTATCGTTCTGCCTGGTTACGACTATCTTAGCTACAGGGTTAAAACCATCATACAGTAATAGTAATTTATTATACAGAAATACAGTAAATTTAGATTACTTACAGATTTTTTCGTAGTAAGAGTAGACCACACGGAAAGACCCGCAGACTACGGTTCAAAACGGCAGAGATCGATGCCGGTTGATGAAATCTAGCTCTTCCTCATCCGTAAGTGTACATTCTTCAAAACACCAGAGACCAGCTATGGCCAGAAGAATGGTATAGACCATGTAGTAGACTAAGTATATTAAGATCGAGTACAACATTGCTGTGACTTGGAAGGATGCGCTCCTGAAACAAAGATACATGGTTTTTATGGTAACAGACGGCTAACGGGCTGATGTATCACTTGGTGATCCCCAGCTATGTACATTCGTAATCTGAGGAACCTCTCCCATGTATGATGTCAACTAAGAATGTTGCGGTGAACTCGCTTCTTAACAGCCTCTGGGGTATAGTAACTGAAGCTAATTAAAAACATTTTACGATTGGTGCTAACAGGAAAGCGGTAGCTAGCCAGATGAATACAGAATGTTGCAGTTATGTACGGTGTTATTAATTGGGTCGTAACGAGCCCAGCTATCTGCAGGAAAAGGGATTTGTCGTCTTTCCCTTGTCCGCTAGACAGAAACAAGAGAAAACAAAGAATAGATGGAACTCCTTCCGACTTTTATAAAATTTTTATTAACAACATTATCTTTTTATACTTATTATATGTTTGGTTGTAAATTCAACCTTTTCAACATAAAGGTATAATGACTCTTAAACAAAAAGCAAGTGTATTTGTTCGCTACCATCAATTTCCATAGCTTGTCAGACTTATGACAATTTTTAAGATTTCAAGTTTCCTGGAAGTTTTATCGCGGTCCGTGAACTCTGAGTAAATATGTAATGCACGTTTTTTTATTATTTACTAGCGGCTTGCGACTTTGTTCGTGTAAACCATTTATCGATCTTAGTGAATATTACGTTGGATACGTAGGTATATTCCGTGATGCCTGGCTGGCTAGCTACCACCCTTCAGCTTGAGTCAGCCACCAAACGACTCGTCGGGTTACGGCTGGGGGCTTGAGAGCCAATACTTTCTTTCTTACTTTCTTTTCATTACCTGGCCGATAACGCATCAGTGATACATTGGTCTTGCTGATGTCCATGGGCGGCAGTGACCACTTACCATCAGGTGGCTCGTCAGCTCGCTTGTCGGCTATTAGCATAAAAAAGAGGTATAATCAATATAAACGCTTAATAATATGAAACAAAGTAATTATTCTCATGAGTTTAGCTCATGTGTATACTCGTATATCTATGATATATGTATAGCCCATGTCTTGTGCCAATGTCATGAGTTTTTAAAATGTGCCGCGGTTCTGGAGATTACCTTGCGCATGCCTACAATGTCACAAAATTCACACTCTCTCTTAATATTAGTATAATTTAAATAGTAACTCTACTTCGCTACAATTCGAAAGATTTTTGTCGTATCAAAATTTTGGGAGTTCAAAATCGAATTGAGAAATATACGCTTGATATATTGTAAATTTTAAAACGTTGCTGTCTCATGTCTCAGACATAAAAGCTTTTATGAAGTTTAGAAAAGAAGATGAACTTAGTTGGATAAGTGACGATTAGTGGCAAACTTTTGTGAGTTTGGAGCCATCGTTAAATCGTAAATCGTTAATTCCTATCGGTAGTATTTAGATGACGTAACAACTTCTGATCTCCACTAAATATCACTGAAACAGCGACGTAGAGTATTCTCCAGACATACTCAACTACGAGGTGAGACCCTGCAGTGGGACCCTAATACGGTAAGCTATCGAATCCCGACGCACCTTCACTCAACGTATCTTCACTCAGACGAATATTTATGCACACCAACGCAAGTTAGGTTATAAAATGAATTGTTTATTTAAAAAAGTTAAATTCATTGGTTCCTGATCTTAACCAGTTGATTTTCTATGCGACACTGTTTTAAACGTAACTTGATGCTGATTTAATTTAATAAAACATATTTATAACGTGTCTATTTATTCTCATCAATTTATTATTTACATACCTTGTGTTTGTCCGAAATTAATGCTAATGTAGTCCAAAATCTGTAAACACAAATAAGTTGCATTGAAATCAAATGTACGAGAAAGACAGTGAATAATAGATATTGAAATATATTTTCTTTATTGCAGGATTAGTAGATCATTCGAATTCTAGGCATATAAAAATACACTTGAATATCTTTATTTTAATTAGTACAAATAATTATTGCATTAATTCTACTTAATTATTATTATCATTAATCAAATGCAGTAGAGCCGGGTGTGGGTTACAAAAAAAAAAGAAATAAAAGCATTCATCCTCAAAAAAATATATAACTACAATGTTAGAGAGAAATAACGCTTAATGCATACATTTAAAACGATTAAACAATTCAGCATTCGGAATAATTGTATCTCTTGTCCCAACAAACAGATACGCATGGAAAAACAGACTTAAGACTTCAAGAATCAGGAGAGAAAAGGCAATAAAGAGCAAACTGTAACTAGAAAAAAAAACCTAAAATCCAAACGGGGTGTAAGTAAGTAGCTCCATCCCACCTTGAACCCATGCCAACCTCCTTGCTCCTCAGTGGTACTGCACCCTGCTGAACAACGCTCATGTAAAAGTCTTTTCTCCTTGGAGGATGTTGGATTCTTTATCCCTCAGTTTATCTGCACTGTATTGTTTTCTTTTTTTATATTTTATTTTTGTTTTTTTATCTTCATCGTAGGCCGACAACCTGCAGGTCTCTGATGCTACCGATATTTCTGTGGTAGCCATGGCCAATTACCATCAGATGGATCGTTTGTCAATTATTGGTATAAAAAAAATCTTTTTTTACATGTTCATGTACTCGACCCATTGTTAAGCGACTGTTGAAGCTCAAGGACCATAAGTTACCGCATCAGTCGCATCAAAAGTTAGTAGCATATTGGTACTAGTGAGGACTAAGATGGGCTATCTCATTAGTCTGCTCCGAGTACTTTGAACTATGACCTTTCAAGTGACCTTGTTTTTCTACGTAGTCCGTAGATAATCGTCTTTGACAGTCATAATGCATTGGGAATTAGTTTTTCCACCAATTACGTTTACGGTATTTCCTTATGAAGACAATATGTATACGTACGTAACAAAAACCCGCCGAAGATGATATTTTTTTTTATATCTTGAACAGTTTTTTACCTGAAGTCCTTGAAGTTTTATAATGATAGGAGGAATTTTGAAAATGGTGAAAATAATTAGTTCAACTTACATAGCGGTCGCGTATAGTTGCAAAGAAGAATCATCGTAATAAAAAAAAAAAAAAATTATTAAACGGTTTTATTGATTAATGTATCCAGGATAGTTAAAGTTCCCTATAGAATTTTAAGGATTTAATTGTTTTAATAGGTATTCCTGTCATCTGCAATAGACAGTTTCAATTATTTACTTGACTCCATATACAATGTAAAAAAATTCAAAAGATTTTAAAAACTCTTGTTTAAAAGATTTATGGACGCGGCAACAACAACACACGCGAGCTCTCTAAATTGTTTCGAATCGAACTACACTGTTCCCATAGAATCTGATCGAATGGAATTAAATTAAAAAATAAAAAATAATTCATGCATTCGTTTTATTTCTTTGATGTTTGTTCTATCGTACCTAACTGATCAATGACATAATCATCTATAGATATAATTATATTATAATTAATCGCTCTCTGTAGAAGAACGACATATAACGAAAAATATTATTAGGGGCCTTTACACTTTGGAATATTTGAAATACTGTAATATAATTAGTTTTCAAAAGACAGTTTTATAAGAAACGCAAAAATTACTTCGATTAATTCTATTATGAATTTGCGTCTTTGTAAACGTGTTTTCAACGGCGGGAACTCTAGAACGTCTTTAAATAAATGTGTGTGTGCGTTAGTCATAGTGTCTACTTGTATTTCTTAGCACTCTAGGTATGGTCAGCTAGAAACATTTTGTAATAATTTTATCTCAGTCTATCGTGGAAATTTATAAACATCTTCATTGAATGAAATGCGCAGCGTGAAAGGTAAGAATTATTTTGATTAACTAATGAAATAAAATTGAAAAAAAATGTAATGTGTAAAAAATAAATTTATTCATTTATTTGACAAAAAAATAAAATAGAATGTGTTAATGAAATGAAATTTTTAAAATTTTCTGAGCACTTTTTTTCTTTGATTTTCTATATTTAATTCGCTCCAAAATATCAAAAAACTTTTCTTGGTAAATAGTTCAATATGGACACAATCAGGGTGATATTATGGTTTAATAATTTGTTAAATTAAATTAATAGAATTTGAATAAATTAGGTAATGTAATATGAATAAATTAAGTAATGTGTCCAAACTGGTCATCAATCTGAATAGCAACATAATATAGGTAACGCACAAAATAAGCTCTAACAGGAGGGACATTTCGCCGAGGCCTCGTCCGTTGCATAGCCGAGAACGCTACGTGCAGGGGTGGTTGGTTGGCTTGAGTTTAAGGGTGGACGAATAATGAATACCCTTAGATTTATAAATATGTCTAGTGTTAGAAATGTCAGCAACGTGAAAATGTTCAGTATCGATAATAAAGGGACTGCGTTTGTCGCAGCTACTAAATGTCAATATCGCTGCATGTTGCGGCTAATTATCGTAGACATGTTGACGACTAAGATGAAATAACATAATTTTACTACTGACGTAATAATGTCACGTTGGTATAAGTATGCAATGTAATGTACGTGATGTGCTTTGTTTGAAATAAATAAATGTTTTTATTTGTTACCTCTAACTTCGGAGAAATTCCGGATTATGGGAGATTTCAATCACCGAAATTCCCTCTGCAATCGTTCTATGTATTTCGGGGGGCCTTGGTAAGGGTTTCGAGATCTTTTTTGAGATACAGGGTTTGAAATTTAAGAAATTAAAAAAAAATTTGAACAAAGGGTTTAAATAGCTGTTAAAGTGAATAACTACATCGATTGCTGTAAATTAAAACTTAACGCAGTTCCTTGTACAATAATAAAATATTTTGTTATGTCTAAACTTTTCAAATTTTTGGCCTTTGGCCGTATTGGGGCGGCCTAGAATACTCCTCCCAATCCCATTTTGGTAGAAAAGGGTGTCGTAAGAGGTAATAGAAACCAGCGTGCTTGGTGGCAGGGCTTCGCGTAAGGATTACATTATCAGTATTATTATTAAGTAATTAATATTATTAGTGGTATTATTATCTTTCGTGAAGCCTGCCTGGCTAGTTATCACCCTCCTGCTTGAGTCAGCCGACAAGCGACTCGTCGTGTTCCGGCTGGGGGCTTGAGAGCCAGTACATTCTTTCTTACCTTCTTCTCATTTCCTGGCCGATAACGCATCAGAGATACTTTTGGTCTCACTGGTGATGGTGACCACTTACCTTCAGGTGGCTTGTCCGCTCGTTTGTCGGCTTTTAACATTAAAAAAATCAAATAGGTATTTTACATATATATATACAATATGGTTGACAATTTTGATATTAAGAAATAGATGAATAGGAATGATGTCATGTGTTTTTGTATAACTACAGAACAAAGATTATGATCGCGTCCTCTCGTAGTTCAGATGTCAGTGGTGTTTATACAATTATACTATAGTTTCAGGTTGTGTTTAAAGTTCTTTATCACCCGGAAATTTATTACTGAGTTACTCGTGATTCGCGGGTCACATACTATATACAGGATGTAACTATTTAGTTTAGTTTTGTTTTGAAGAAAATATACAGTTAAATTGTTTTTAAAAGTAGGTGCATTGGCTGTGTAATATTATATTCAATTATTCATATTTCTTTGAAAATGAACATGTTATGTTTAAAATTGACATCAATACGTTTACTACGGTTGACTCAGTGACCTGAGTAAAAATATCGTTAAAGACAAAACGTATTTAATTAATTTTCAGAATAATATAATACATTTCAATATTTTTCAATATTTTACAATATGAGATAAATATGTAATAATATCTCAACAGCTTTGGTTGCATTCATCACATTATAACCATAATAAACGTTTCAAATAAAAAAATTAGACGGCCCATGCCTTTTTATTTAACGTATAATTGCAGTTGAAAGGTATATCCTATTTTCAAATGTAGTTTCAAATTTTTTCTGATATAATATAGCATCATAAATAAAGTTCCAAAATTACATCGATGGCAAATGTATGTGAGAGATTCTGGTAAATATAAATTTCATGAATACCTATTTGTCCATCTAAACTTTACAGAATTGGTTTGAGATACCAAACACATTGTTGAACATGACCATTATCGGATGAGCCGTTCAAAAATTAGGCGATAAAGCACAGCGACATTTATTAACGATAATTTACATACCTATATCGAGTTGGACTCAAGAGAATTGACTCGTGAAAATTCCCGTTATTATGCAATCAGACACTCGCGAATGTTTCAATGTGTTAAAATATGTATCGGGATTTCGAAGTTGTTGTGAATCACGTGTATGCCTAGTTATAGAAGGTAACGACGAATTATGTCCGTTAGACTAAACCAAAGCTTAACTACTGCATTCAAGAAATATATACATAAATTTCTTTAACGTAGAATACAGCAATGTACACATAAGTGCAAATTCCTACTATCGAGCACACGAGTCGTAGGGCCGTCTTTGTTATGTTAATAGCCGGTAAACCAGCGATGTCTGTGGTCACTGCTGCTCATGCAAATATACACCCACCAAACCAAATGATGCGAGTAATTTGTGTGTTACCGGTTAATTTTTAGAGAGATGGAGTTAACACCGTGAAACTTTAGCACAGTATTGAGCAGGGCGTTGATAAGGGCAGCTTCAAAAGGCTTAACACGTTTGTCTCGTCTGCAATTCAGTTGACTTTACTGCCAGCTGGAAATGTTAGTACGAAAGCTAAGGATAAAAGAGAAAAGAACGAAGAAAGTAGGATACAAGAACCTTATACAATCAAACATTTTTTTTAAATCTTTACGTGTTCTTAAAGTGAGTCCATAATAGTTCAAATATGAGTTTAATTTAAACTCGAACTTGCGAAAGTGTTAAAATACCATCACGTGCGACATTAACATAAAAATTAAAACACTGAATAACGAAGTATATAAAGGCTGGTAATTAAATATTCTAGTACGCATTACTAACAAGGACAAAGACTGAACAGATACAGAAACACAGATTTGCACGTGAGATTATAAATATATAGAGTCCTACTTTTTCAAATATACCGGTAAAGTTGTGAAACGGATCTTCATAATGATACAATCTGAATAGTAGCAGTTAAAAGCATAATAAAAAACAAAGTCAATGAATTTTGCTTAATAGAATAAAGATATAACACTCTCTTATCGTATACTTTAGAATAAGAGTGATAAAAACAAAGCCGATGAAATGAATCTGACTCGCATAGGAATTATTTGAATACTCATTATAAAACATCTCCTTTATTATCCGATATTTTCCGATTACCGTTTAAGTTTTATAACTACAGACGTTAGATAGCTAAACAAAACGGTTTTCTTAACAAAACAAATGTAAAATAATAACTATGATTTATTGTATGTTGAAGGTTTGATGTAAAAACAGAGGAGCCATTTGAAGGTAAGTGGTGGCCGTTATTAAGGATATGGACAGCACGGTAGGAGTCGCTAATGTAGCGCCGGCTAAAGTAGAACTCTTTCTCAACGTTCTCTGCAGAGCCCCTTGTCGAGGAATATTCCAGAAGGCACCTTATTCCTTAATATTTACGTACCGGCAAAATTGTTCGTCGTAATCGAACCGTGGAAGGTATTGACGAGTTTGGATGTGCATGTGCCTTCGTAAATAAATATTCACGCACATTAGTATTCCCGTGTTGCAGAAGACATGGACATACACAAATGAAGCATCACGAGCACCAATAATCCGAGAACAAAAGAAAAGGAAAAGCTTCAACCCTCTGAATTATCTAAATATTGGATCATTTCGCGAGGATTATCTTAAAAATATTATAACAAAATAAATAATTATAACGCGATATGTGAGTTTATGTGAAGGTCAAACCTTAAAGATCTTCCCTGGCATGTGAACGATACAATACGATACGAACCAGTTTCATTAAACTATCCTACGTATATAATATAATTAAATGAACAATAAATTTTCCAATCTGGCCAAATTGTGATATGGGCGATCTATTTTTTGTTGTTGAAGTTTAGCTAAGTATAAAGATGACCTTGGATCTATTTCGAGATAGTTGCACATTATATATCGTCAATTATGTTGCAACTGTGATTAAAAAATATATAAATTACTCTGGTTTCTTGGTCGTTGATTTATAATTAATAGTTAACGTTTTGGCAAAGTGGATAGCTAAATGGAGTTTGTAGACGACTTGCCAATATACTTACGTCATAGAAAACGACTGGTTCAATTTAATTAACGAATTATGCTAGTGAAGAAATTTTGTCTCTTTTGTAATATTTTAATCGAGCCATTAAATTTTAAATCATTTTTGACAGTTTAGTTATATTGTCAAAATACTTACGCACGTGATTTTTTGCTTCTGAACAGTTTGGAAAAGATTGTTTATCCTTAAGCAGAAGACGTGGAAGAACTCCTTAGGATATAGTTGATAGTATCAGGCGTTACTTTGCGGAAATTCATTGTTATTAAATTAGTATTAATTAACTTTGCAACAATCCGCAAGCACAATGTATGATGGTGTATACTTCTATACATGCATCATTAGGATATCTTTAAAATCATTATAGTCTCATTACAAAAAAAAAGTTTTCATTATTTTTACGTATGGTGTATTCATCTATACAGTTATATCTTTACTTACCTTCAAGCGGTGTATCATACATTCATTCATACATTCACACATCTATTGAACATTCCTTTAGGGGAATCACGTGTTAAGTCTGGGTTTTTATTGTAAAAATGTACTCTGAGATCCATTAAAAATTACTGTAGTTAGCCATTCCTTGCTTCTTTTGATACTCGTAACTTCAGCGACATGAATTTTTGTTTTCATGTTGGGAAGGAAAAGATGTAAGGAAGTGAATAGATCTGTTCAAATTTTCTTTCAAAGTCTGGGGCAGCGCCAAGATATTGAAATGATTTTATTTAAAACAAAAGTTACATGAAGCACATGGACCTGCTCCATTTGAGATATTTTAGCCTCAATTTTATTCACTCAGGTCGATAAAATTGCAAAATTTATTTGCTTGATAAATTGACATTATAAAGATACTTATTTACTACTGATGACAAAAAGTTTTCACATTGTACTTCAGAATCAACTTTTACCACTAATATCTTGTCCACCTTAGGGGAATATTGAAAAATAGTTATAAACGCATATCTTTAATTTTATTTTATTCTTCTTACAAACTTTCGTCTCTTATATATCGATCTCTCTCTATTACTATCTGAATTTTACATCGACTTGAAAAAGAAGAAGTTTCGAGGCTTATGTTTGAGTGTATATATTTATTTCATCTATGTACAACCGTAACTTCATTGTTAATGAACTGATTTTGGTGATAATTTTTTTAGTAGAGAAGGTAGTTTGTAGATGGTATCCGTTAAATATGGCGAGGAACTAATAATGGGTTAATTGATTTGAGTTTAATGGGAATAATTTAGTTGTGTTTAAAGATATTAATTTTAGATACCATTAAAATTGAGTTTATAACTGATATCGAAAAAGGATAAGGATGTTGCTATATACATTTTTTAATATTTTATGTGTTGTTTATTATAAAGTTTTAATTTTATTGAGTTACAGTCATCTAGGATACTGTTCATTCCGGAAAATGTATCTATTCCCGCAGAAATTCGTCAAAGCGATGTGAGGGGGGTTACTCGAATTACGAATTGAGGTGGGACTCCACAAATGTAAATAAAAGATGAAAAATGAATTCATCATTATTATCACATGGCCTGTCTCTTAGTTCGTCTGTTGCTACTACAAAAAATTGCTTGATTTTCAAAAAATTCAACTTCATCAGATCTGTACATGTGGGATACAAATAAAATTCAATTGCTATGTTTATTTTAATAAAAAATACAAGGAAACATAAAATTCATTGACATATCTAAAAGCGTTAAAAATAAGTGGACACGTCTATAAATCTTGAAAGTACATTGAAACATCTAAACGTTTTATAAATACATTGACATATGTATATGGGAGTGTTAAAGAACTCTGAACTACATCTGTCTGTAGGTCAGGGGTAGTCGTACGTGCTTATCAGTCGGCATATCCATTGCGTCATGCGTCGAATTATTTTGCAGATGAAGTACGAAACATTTATTCAACATTCAACATTTACGAAATTATTTATGTCTCCTCCTTGGGTATTAAGTTTATCCAGTACTAAATTTAAATTTATTGCTTAGCTTAAATCTTGAGGATCTTAAATTCACAAGCCCATAACTTAACAGGACCTCTCGGAAAGATAAGATTGATTGAATAATTATGAATATAAATATATATAAATAATTTAGAAATTATACTAGCTTTTGCCCGCGGCTTCGCCCGCGCGAAATTTGGTCTGTCATATAAAGTTTCGTGACAGATCATTTTAAATAAATAATTATAATATTTTTTATTAACCAGAAGATACATCCAAAATTTCAGCTGTATAACTTCAAACCTGACAAAATTCCATACAATTTTTGAACCCTTATTTTTCCCCCTTGGGGGTGGAATTTCCCAAATTCCTTTCTTAGTGCTCATTTACCCAATAGAAAGAACCTCGATAAGCCCTAATACCTCATTAAAACAAAGATCATCGTTGAACTGATCTATTCTTTCAAATTTGTGCATGATGTCCTCTGATGTTTCTGCAGCTCCCTGAGACATCAGATAGTAGCATGTCGTCGTCGTAGACCTTAAAACTGTTCTGGAGTCTCAGAAGTCCGTCGAGACACCAAGTACTTAACGTTCTGTTACCGCCGATCTTGGGCCTCTTTCGGTGTCGCTACAGCCCGTTGAGACGTCAGACACTCCACATTCCGTTGACGTCGAGCTTGGGACTGTTCTGGTGACTTCGCAGTTCTATGTGCCGCCTCATGCACCGCCTGCTCAATCATTCGCAGCTCGGCCTGTTGAGATGTCTCATCACGTCTAGCTATTTCCATAGCTCGGGTTTTATTAGAACTTTGCGAAATATTAAACTTACGCTTTCGTGACATTATTGTTAGACATACTCGTAGTAGGCTCTTAGTTAGGCGCTCCGTTCAGATCAATCTTATCGTCATAACTTTTAAACTATTCATCCAAATTAATTTGTGTAATGTGATAAATGTGACAAAGATGATCTACATAAAATACGTAAAGCGACAAATGTATCAATTTCGATAAGAATTTGATTATTATTCTAAAATGTGCATTGTAAAGAAAGTATCCAATTTGTCTCACTATTTTGGGTATAGTGGCTTCCAAATAAAAGGTAGATATATGCTGTCGCGGGCTTTTATTTAGAACTATTTAAGACAAACAATCTTACGATACATTATCTACGTGTAACTCCATCGGTTTAGGCTGCGCACGCTGGGGTAGCTCTCAGAGAGCAGGATTTTTTCCGACTTACTTGATATTTATCGTAATTATTAATTTGTGTAAGTAAAATTACACAAAATCTTTATAATTTGTAGTCCGTATGTTATTTTAATGTATAAGCTATATTACTGTCAAGTTTCATCTAAATCCGATTAATAGTTTTTGCGTGAAAGAGTAACAAACATACATTCATCATTAATCACAAACTTTCGCATTTATAATATTAGTAGGATAAATATATAATTTATGTATATAAAGGTATGGACTAAGGAACATTTCACTAACACGCTTTCTTGCGTACCTATTGGGATAGATGTTATTTATTTCAAATTATTCAAAATTTTCTTGATACTACTAATATTAATAGCAGTATTAATGTTTCCACAATACTCAATTAATAGTAATTGAGAAGTGTGGAAACTTTAATAACACAAATTAAAATTTTAGCTGTTAAACAACACCATTTGAAACTAGTTTTGTTCTGCGGTTTAAAAAGTTTTGTATTTTATTTTATCAATTGTTTTATCAATGATGGATTGCCAAGAATGGAATAGAATCGCAAGAAACGGTGGCGAGTATACTTACAAGTATGTACACACTCGTATGTTAAGATAAGACTGTTTGCAAAAATGTCGGTGTGGTAAGCAGTCGTAGTCTACTTACCCTGATGATGCCTCGTTTCGGGGCGAAAAACGTGTTGTATTTATCACTAGTGGCCTGTCCCGATTTCGTTCGTGATCAACAATTCATTATTATACATAATATATACACTCGATATATAGTTTGGGTTCATCCGGAATAACATACCTTTCAAATGGTAAAAGAATTTTTCAGGTCGGTGCCGTGGTTCCAGTCTAGAGATTACTTTCTACATATACACACTCTTTCTTTATAATATTAGTATAGATTAGTGCAACTTTCTTTTGTCGAATTGGAGAGGCCCTAAAGAAATTTAAGGATATATACTTATCTTGCAGTGTGCCGTATATGATTTTATTTGGTGTACAAATACAGAATATTTGTATTTGTCATCGTGGTTTTGAACAAAGTCGAGCAATACTAGTTTAATGTTGTTACTAATATTATTTCTAATATTTGCTTAGTTTTATTTAGTTTGTTTCCAGTTGTTATGGAATCCGAACTTCGATTTAATTTTAAGTTTATTTATTACACCAGTAACGTATCACTATAATTATTGATCAAATCAGTATAGTCACATTTAACTTTAAACTGTACAATGGTATCAACGATTCATAAAGGCTTCCGAGCCATCATCGAACCCAGGTCCAGAAGGTCAGAAAAAATACATTCCATGAAGCTCTACAAACTCTTCTGATTTGAGGTGAGTCACATAATAGTCGGTTAAATCATTGCGGACCTGTACTCTTCCTCTTCTGCTCCCGGGTTACCAGAAAGACAAGAAAATGTAAAACAAAACTTTAAGAAACAGCTCTTTGGCTACTTGTGTCATATATAGTAAAACATACAATACCCATTTATTTTAAAAATGACACACAAACAATTAAATTGATTAATACGTAAAGGCCATTCGTTATAAGAAGTGAATGATTTGCAGTATTATCTTCTGTAACAAAAAATGGTATTGTGACATTTAATCGGTTTGCATTGCAAAGTATTCTAGTGTGGGAACTACAAATTATTTTGTAACCCGAAGCAATGTCGTTGTCCGTAAAAATTGATTGGTTTACGATTTAAGTGGCGAAATGTTTTTGCATGAAATTACTGGATAACACAATGATAAAAACTCATCTACAGATGAGTATAATTCTTATAAGAATTAATTGGTTTATTGTGTATTCATGTTAATTCTATACATATTATCGAAGCGAAACAATGTATGTTTACAAATATATATGCGTTACAATTATGCATTTGTAAATATTTATAAGGTGCGTTATTTAGCTATTTATCTACTTATTTTAAAACATATAATTTTGTAAGCCTAGTATTAAGTCAAGTATTAGTGATGTTAACTGGTTTATATAAGAACATTAAGGAGGGCTAAGATAAGTGTTCAATTTGGATTAGCTGAGGTGCTGTATTGGGTTACAATAAAACGATCAAGTAAATTTTAGGGGTACACATAAAATATTTTCGGTGTTTCGAAAGCTAGTTGATCCCACTCTGTAGCGAGTAGCGAGTCCAGGGAGCGGATGATCACTCCGGTTAATTATTCAAGCGTGGAGGGCTCCCTGGAAACCCAATTCCTTTGCGGAGCCTTGCAGGTTAAGCCTCAAGAAATGGTGGGATTTACTTGGATTGAGGTTTGAATGCAAGCAACACGTCAGGGCCGGTCCCTTGCTGAATAATATCATCAAAACTGTAACGGTGCCGAATCAAATATATTTTTTTATTTCACTGCAGGTAGACTTTGCTATCGATTTATTTATATTTTTTACATCTGCATTTCGTCTTCAAAAGGTTCACCGTTCCTTTATGGGGCTTGGAGTTCATTTTTACAATAAGATTCCTAAGTCGTTACGCGAGATGCCCATAGGGACTTTTAAGCGTCGCATTAAAACACAACTTATAGGCAAAGGATATTATAGTATAGATGAGTACATGAATGACAAGGATGCCTGGGCAAAATTAGTGTCGAAACCAGTTCCGCAGAGGTTTAAACTTTTGTAATTACCATATGTTGTTTAAAAGATGTGCTGAGGAGTTTCTTTCGCCGTTTCTTCTCCTCATTGTTAAAGTACCTTTACGAAACGGTGGTAGAAGCAAAAAATGACGTTCATAAGTGTATTTACTGAATACCTATATGATTAAATGATTTTGAATTTGAATTTGAATTTAAAGTTCTTTGCTCGTAGTGAACAATAGACGAGGCTATGGCATCTGTTTCTTTCTTTTCAACGTCGCGGGGCTCTGTCCAGCTTATCAACTTATCCAGCTTAATCCGACGGTGTCATACAAGCTGATAGTGTTTTTATCCGTCTGACTAGCTGGCTGAAGTTCTCTTTTATTAAACCAACTGTAAAAAGTTTTTAATGCACGTTACTTACAGTGCTGGGGAGCGAATTATCAAGGGGGGCGATTTACCGTTCCTGGGACGTTTCAGGAGTTACAGTTGTGCATCAACAGCGGTGATCATTTCCACCCTGACCCGTTTACTTGTTTACCGACTGTGTAACAACAGTAGCAGTTGCAGTAGCGCTCGGCCATTCCAGTGTTAATTACATGCCCTTATTTTATTTACTTCTGTGATCATTTTTTTAATACCAAAGAAGGTAGAACTCAAAAAACACAGGATAAAACATACAGGACGATAAAGCGCAGGATCAGCCATTATCGTTAGCTCGTAACGAACGTGCATGTGCGTTGTGCTGCATAATTTTTCGTTTGTTATTATCTTTTTCTTCTGAGTGCTTCAAATGTTATCAAAAATACACATACGATTCGATTGACAACTACATCTGTAGCGCTTAGAGCGCGTAACAGGTAGGTATTGCACAATTTTTGTCAGAAGAGATTACTTGCGAGGTATGACGTTAGCGAATATTCCCAAGGCTATCGTAATATTGACTAAGATCCAAACAAGATATTTAATTGCGAAAGAGCACTTCGGCCAATAGTATTATCGTACAAAGAATTTTATATGACACTTCGCTTCGTTTGAGAGAACCTAACTACTTACATTTACAAATAGCATCCGCATTTTAAACAATTATCTGATATTTTAGCTCGATGAATCGGTAACATTTTCGTTTGTTGCACATTTGCAGTGAAGCAGTCAAAGCTTTTCTACTATCTACCCGCTCAAGTAAATGAATTGAGATAATAAAAGTACGTAACAAATATGGCAAGTAACGTCTCAAAGTGTTTAATGGTTTCCGTGTGATACGTGAACAGACAAACAAACAAAAATTCCAACAAAATTTATGTTTTTATTTCTGTATTATTAATAAATAAAAAATTATAATGTGCAGATAAGGCCATGTTATAGTTTTATTTTTAGTATAGATACTAAAGCCAAATTCGCTTCTTTCTTCGAAATAGAACTTTTTAGAAATTTCATATCAATACTAATTTGACCCTTTTAACAATAGGTTTTCAGAATTCTTTTAAAGTTATCGATTCAAATTACTGCAAAAGTGACAAAGCTACTGTATATGTTTAATAACCTGTTAACAGAATATCCTTAGTAACTATCATCTACTATTCTGCGAGACATTTTTTCGTGTCAAAATGTAACTTGCATCTTGACTCGTTATACAAATTTTAAATGTACACAGTTATATTTAGTATATGTTATATATATATTTGTTATATATATAGGTATATATGTCGCCGTAACAGAGATAAAAAATAAAAAGGTGCTGTTTTGGTCACTACGATAACATTCCTTACGATTTCAACTCCCAGTGCCAAGCACTATCTGAAGTTCAGGACATCACAACTACAACTGGGACAGTTTGGGCTTGGGTCTCCTCCCGCACTGTGAAGGGTACAGATCATAGTCCACTGCGCTAGTCGAGTGGGGATTGGCAGGTTTCACGCACCTTCGAGAATATTATGAACTCTCCAAGTTCAAAAGCGGGTTTGTCGCTTGCTCAAGACGCTCTAATGATATGGTTGTCATGAGTGATAGTGACCTATTACCATCAGGTGATTCGTGTGGTCGTTTATCAAATACTGACAAGAGAAATATACAAAAATATGAGAAATTTTAAGTGGTTGAAGAGTTGTCCCTTTATTTAAGCATGACTTTAAATGCAGTTGTCTACGCCCTTTGAGAGTATAAATTAAAAAAAACTTTGGTTTCTTTTTATAAAAAAAAAACAATATATAGGTAACCCTTATTACATATAAAATTAGGACCCAAAATATTGTTGATCAAGGGTTTTTATAAAATGCAGTTATTGTATTAAAATCCTACATCGTATATTTCACACAATGATATTATCGAATTTTATGTCCAATTTCATTAAAACACTAAAAAATAAAAAAATTAAATGACAAACAAACAAATTAAATAAAAAGTATTAATTAATAATTAAATTTTACAAATAGTTTCACATGTATATTAATTTATAAGTTTGATATATATGGTAATTCTATAATGACATAAATACCAAACCAAGTTGTTGACATATCCTAATATTCGTTTTACTGATAAGTGGCCTTTATCCATAGATGGATTTTTATAGTTTTATAAACCTCTTTAAATGGCTTGATTTATAGATACTAGTTTAATATTAACAACGTAGAATGAGAATATAGAAGTAATAACAAGAAAACATTTAGTTATTTTTGTAAAACATACAATATTTAAAGGAAAAAAAATATTCCAGTTTTTTTTACGCGAGCGTGGAACCGCGTTTTTACTGACTCCCTAACACTGCACGTAGGTCGATAGCTTACCAGCCGGTAAAGAATCTTCCCACCATAAACATAGCCTCGGGATTAAATTAGTCGGTGCAGAGCGACTACTAACAGAAGTAATCTTTTCGCATAGCCTCGTCCGTAGTTCAATTAAACACGACGAATTGAGTAGGTTGATTATGGTCCTATGACAGATATAGGCCCTTACACTCTAAAA
Organism: Megathymus violae; assembly: GCA_003671415.1. Taxonomy (NCBI): domain Eukaryota; kingdom Metazoa; phylum Arthropoda; class Insecta; order Lepidoptera; family Hesperiidae; genus Megathymus; species Megathymus violae. Next base: position 3,764,896 of record PDGT01000033.1, read on the forward strand.
CCTAACTTGTAATATACATAATATACTTTACCTACTCTGACTGATGGTCAGATATATGATTAGTGTAGGTATAGGTTCTGAATCGAAACATTTGAACTGAGTCTAGTGTCGTAATGTAACTTTTTGGTTTGATGTAAGCATAGGTCCGTTTTAATTTCAAATAATATTTAATAACAATGTGCAAGCGTATCTTTTTAAAGACTTTTTGGGTCTTGAATCTTTGAGCCTTGCAGATTTAATATAGTTAGGTAATTACTAATAATTTGAGTTTGCACGATACACTGAACGTCGAGTTTTTGTGAAGTCATTATTACTTCGGAATCCATTGTTATTAAATTAGTATCAATGTAATTAGCAACAATCAGAGCTTAAAATTGATCTACCTATCATATCCATTTTTTTAACATTCTAAGTAGCATCCTAATACATATAATGTTCAGTGACTTCGATATATCGGAACCACAGAGTACTTTGTCAGATGCAGAGAATATCAATATCAGATACACAAAGGTGGAAATGCGGTATAGAAGTATGTTGAATACAAATGACAGACGCATATACCAATACATCGCAACGAGAGAAGAACAAAAATGTTAGAAATACTATAGCAAATGTTTGTAAAATATTTGTGTGTCGTGTATGTATTATAAAAATATTAGTATTTTACACGTAACAGGAAATCCTAGAGCGGGGGTGTGAGACGTGATCGTAATAATTGTGAATACACATTAAATTAAATGGTTGAGTGAAATTGCAACAAAATCATTTTATGAAGGATAAAAATATGATAACGTGGTCGAAAGTTCTACAAAAATAGTTTTATATAGTGTTCTAATTTGGTCGTCCGACCACCATCACCATCCAATCGACTTCGAAATTTGGGACGATTGCGCTATCCCATTTTTTTAAATTTTTAGTAATATACGATAGAAAGCATAAATATTTTAAATAACATGGAAAAATATGGAAATGTAAAA
>PDGT01000033.1:3765880-3814391 GCA_003671415.1 Megathymus violae
GGGGGGGGAATTAATAAGACCTATTAATTAGCCACATGCGAACAGTATGTTGATTAGTATATTTGATTATATTATCGTATAATTTTACATGTAAATAATCCGTTACGCACGACAGTCGCGAATCAACTGAGGTACAAATTTCATACAGGTCAGCGGTCCCAGACAGGCGGCACATTTACACGTGACACGATATTGTTTCCTGTGTCAAAATTACCCACATTGGCCATTTCACGTCTTACAATAAAAAAAATTGAGGTAAAAACCCACGTTCTACACGATATGGCGTCTGGTTTGATGATTTCGTGTTGCATCTAGCGGTTCGTCGGAACATTCACCTGATTTCGCTACCCATTCGATCCGCGACCGTTGAGCGAACTGAATGCGTTTTGCTATCTTATAATAAGCAATATCAGATAAAATGTTCAGTTTTTGTTCATATAATTATGATCTTTCAAAACCAATAAGTGCAAATGGCATCATGTTTCTAGAATTATTTGTGATAATAGCAATGGGTATATTACAATATTTATTTGACCTAATCAGCAAACTGCTACTAAATACTTAGGGCTATAATAAATATTTTCTGTGCAGTAATGACTGTATGACTATATCCTGCTTAATTATAATATATATATATGACCTTATTTCTATCTTTCACTCTTGAATCTAATATTAATTTTATATAAATTAAGGTCCTTTATAAACCCGCATCTTTCTTTCAACATTTAAAATGGACTTTATAAACAATTTTCTATTTTTCATAGGATTGTAGAACTAAAGAAAAATTATAAAGTTCTAAAAGTGATGTTTGCTATATGCCGGGTAAGTTGGATTGGTGGGTATCGTTTACTAAGTTGTAATAAATTTGTGATTCTTTGTATCCTTGAAGGTTAAAAGGCAAATTACGGCCTGGTTACCGACAAATATAGTTATTCATAAGAAGAAGAGTTAAAGTTAAGACAAGTTAAGACCTTATTTCAGATCACCAAGAGAAAGAATTGGCTGTATTTGAGGGCCCCAATATTGTCACCAATTTCATGCTGGCAGAACAGGGTATCGTAAGAGGCGACAGAAGTCGCTTTACTTGGTGTTAGGATTTCACGTAAAGGTTATACTATCAATATTATTATTAAAATCATTAATAATATTAGGTACTGTTATTACTAGCTTTTCGTGAAGCCCGCCAGACTAGCTATCACTTAAGTCAGCTGCCTAACGTATCGCCGCGTTCGAGCTGGGGGCTTGAGAGCCAGTACTTTCTTTCTTTTCTTCTTTCTTGGCCGACAACGCATCATTGATGCTTTGGTGTTGCTAATGTTAATGGGCGACCGTGAACACTTACCATGAGAAGGCTCGTCTGCTCATTTGTCGGCTATTTGTCAAAAAACTTACAAGTATGATTGTAATGTCATTGTAGATTGTTTTTAAGGAACTTGTGGTGATTACCAGTTGGGAAATAAACTTTATCTATCTGGTATTTAACTTGGCAAAATATTAAGTGTAATTCACATTAAAAGATCAAGGTTGTAATACATAAAAGAAGAGAGTCAATAGAGGATTTGCTACATTACACAAGCAGAAATGAAACGTCCAGTTCTGCGCCTTAAATCTTTGAAAATACGACGGCAATACTCATTGTGTAGTAAAATATTTATTGCAAAATTTCAATAAGGTGTTTACAGGTCAAAGATCAACCTCAAGGTCGATGTAAAAGCCTTTCGAGGCTCCTTCGGCCATCTATTCTCTCAGATCATTTGACATATTTATGTGATTAGATAGTAATTTGCAATTCGGTTCGCCAATTCGTGCAGATTTAATTGTGTGTGCTCATTTCACCCACGATTTGGATGCGAGTGTAACGGCGTTACTTTTTAATTTATATGTATAGTATGCACGGATGGCGTTTCGATTCGGAAAATATAATCTTTACGTTTAAAAATAGTACCTGCATTTGAAGCAATTATTTTCGGCCTACGGTATTATATAGAAAACATTAAACAGTTTAAGATTACACATTACTATTTACAACATCACAGATCAATAAATAAATAAATAAACGTGTACATCACACCCCCGCGTTAATCCTAGTGCTACAGCTAGGCTAGTGCTAGGGAATCCTCCTTGTGTTGCGAGTGGCATGGACATACACAAATATGTCATTACAAAGAGCCGAAACCAAACATTTATCAGTCACATAAATATCTAACCCGGCCGGTATTGAACCAGGGACCCCTCGCTCGGCAGGCAAGATCACTACCAACTGGATTGACGACCCCGTCAATCAATATCTAAGACACTTTATATTTTACAAAATGAAATTTTTCCCGCGAGACACGAGTTAGAATTTAATATAGGTATATACTATGTTAATATGTTAAATGGTCAGTATGATATTTTGACTTGTTGCGTGGGTGGCGATTGTGTGTGGTCAGAGTGTTGGCTAATAACAGTCACTTCATGCTGGGTTCGATCACATCGACTTGTCGGATTCCCCAATCCGCTCCGACAGCGAAGTGTTGGTTGCGCACTAAGGACTCATGCCCCAACGCCTACACTCTTTGGAGGACTCATGAGATGGGCCCAACGTAGCATGTATGTATGAAGTAGTTTGTAGTTTATTCTTCTTTTTTTTGGAGAACTTGTTGCGTCCTTCACTGTTCCGTTATGGGGTCTCGTGTTCCCTAATCTAAGGGGTAAGTCTTCATTTCACATACTAAATATTTTTTTTTGTAAATATAATTAATTATAAGCAACAATTGCAGAAAGCATCAATCCAAATATTGTTAAACATAAAATATTAATATCCAAATTAATTAGAGTGAAATTAAAGAATGAACCTGCTTATATTTGTATTACAAGCATCAGATTTTTGTATCAGACACTTATAAAAGTTCAATAAATATCGACCTACGTATTTATCATGCTAATATAAAAAAAATTACTGAACCTCATCTAAATTTATATAAGTAGTCAGACGAAAACATGGTCCAGGAGTACTAGTGTGACTCCTTAAAGCATGGTTGCACAGACTTATGAAGACTAGGGGCCACTCGGGCAAATCATGAACTGATGGCGGGCCGGCCGCCAGAAGTATAGGTAATTAAAGACAATAAAGAATTGATAATAATTTATTAAAATTCAAAAAGAATTTATTAATTTGAAGCGTGGCACTGCATAGTGCTTACAATCTTTTTTATATTTGGCTCAAATTTACTTGCAGCAACACGTAAAACTGCTTCCAAACTTTCATTTGCAAGGCGGTTTCGATTTTTTGTTTTACTATTATTTAGTATTGAAAAAGTTTGTTCACATATTTAGGTAGAACCAAATAAGCTGGCACATTTCAGAGCGTTTATGCGCAACTTTTCGTACATATTTTTATCAATGCAGCGGTAAAAGTTCAGCAAGTCTCCTTCGTTGAATTTGTTGCGTAAATCTTGATCGTTTTGAATGTTGATAATTTCTAACTGCATTGACTCTGGCGCATTTTCAACTAAAATCGTGAAAGGATTGCTGAATAGGTCCAACAGAGGTTTCATTTTTTTAAACTCCGAAAATCTGTCTTGAAAAGATTGAATCAAAATATCTAGCTTTTTTACAGCTTTTTTCAGCCATTTTCTTATAATTCGGAAAATGATTGTAATTTCCAGAATTCATTTGTGATCTGAAAAGTGTCAGCTTGCATTGAAAGGATGATACATGAGCGTAGAGCTGGGATATCAGTTGATTTTTGCCTTGAAGCCGTGTGTTCAAGACATTCAAATGATTTGTAATGTCAACTAAAAAAGCCAAATCACACAACCAATCAGGATTTTTAAGTTCCGGGACATCCCTTTGCTTTTCCGCCAGAAATATTCCAATTTCTTCTATTAAATTTAGAAATCGTTCCAGTGTCAATCCACGGCTTAGCCACCTTACTTCTGTATAATACAGTAAATCTCCGTATTCGCTTTCGATGTCATCAAGGAATTGTTTGAATTGTCTGTGATTGAGTCCTCGTGATTTTATGAAATTTACAGTCGAAACTACCACTTTCATGACATTTTGAAATTCAATTTTTTTAGAACAGAGGGTTTCTTGGTGTATAATGCAGTGAAACTGCATGAGATCTTCAGCGTTTATGTTTTTTCTTTGCAGATGCTTTTTCAGCATAGTAACTAGCCCGGAATTGACACCAATCATCGAAGGAGCACCGTCAGTCGCAACTCCCGATAATTTTGATAAGTCCAAATCAGTTTTTGAACACTCATCCAAAAGTACATTGAGTATATCAACTCCTTTGGTTTGACCTTTCAATGAACACATTTCGAATAACTCTTCTAAGACTTCAAAATCTTGAGTAACACCTCGTATGAATATGAGAAGTTGAGCTGTGGAACTAATATCAGTGGATTCGTCGAGTGCTAATGAAAAAAATTCAATGATTTTAGTTTTTTCAATTAATTGTTCCGCAATATTACCTGACAAAAACATAATTCGTCTTTGGATAGTCATATGATTCAGTTGAATTTTCTCAAACTTTTTTGCTGCTTCTGGACACATTTTTTTAGCGGCAATTTCTATGCATTCTTTTACAAAATCGCCATCATTGAAGGGGCGACTTCGCTTTGCTATCATTCGAGAAATTTCATAACTAACTTCTGTAGCTGTTTCTGAATCTTGAATGGGTTTTGTAAACATAGCTTGCTGACCAATAAGCTCCCGTTTTAAAGACAACATTTTTTGCTTTCTTAATTCGCCTGTAATCTTGGTAAAAGAAGGATGCTGCGTTTCATAGTGCCTTTTTACATTATATTCCTTTGCAATCGCAACAGAATTCTTGCAAATTAAACAAACGACTTTGTTATGCGACCATACATAAAAGTATTTCTCAGTCCAAATTTCTTGAAACTGCCGATTTTCATCTTTAACCTTACGTTTTTTACTAGGTCCTGGCTTCTCCATGTTGCGTTCTAATCCTGGCTAGGATTAACACAGCACCTAAAAGCAATTACAGTACCTACTTAAATTACCCATTCTTTTTTAAATTATCAAAAATAATTGATTAAATTCCTCAGAAATTTTAAGATTTTTATACAGATTTTATATCTGAAATAATGACGTAATTATTACAATTAGAGAAATTCTGATAAAAATAGTAATTTCTTTGTTTTATTTTAATATTTGGCCAACATTAAAGCTAAATTTGATTAAATAGGTAGGGAAACACTTATTAATAACAGAGTTTTACTTACGATTTCACAACACAATTATATACGACACTTGACGGGTTAACAGGAAATCTACGTTGAATGTGGATCAAAATATATGACACCGGCTAGTCGAGTTAAAATCTACACTAGAACTATTGCCTCCCCAAAACACTATTAAACTGCACTTATTCTCAATAACTTATTACTTCGCTTTGTATTTTCGCGCTTATTTCTTTCTGTTGACATTTCACTCAAATTAAAACCGAACTGTCGGTCGCTGCGGTTAGCGTGGCTTTTATACCGCGCATACGACTCTGGAAGCTTCGTGTATCTTCTCGTACCTACGCAAGCAATCGGGAAATCGGGACTATTGCTATCTCGCTTGCTCACACCGCGCTAGAAAATTCTTGATTTCTCTACTATTTTGAACTTTATATAAAGGCGGCAAGCGATGTTACTTGACTTAGCATTTTTGGGCGCTAGATTCAAATAACGCGCGCGAGATTCAAATTACTTTTCGAACAAATTTTTTTTTGGTTTTATTCTGGAATAGAATTAAATATTCTTCGAATGTACGAGAGTATTATTTTTGCTGTCACGGGCCACCAGTATTCGACCGGCGGGCCGCGGTCTGTGCATCCATGCCTTAAAGGAACAGTAGCTGGAAAAGCTAGACTTTTTCATATTTTTCTATGTGTTAGAACTCTCAATAGAGCCAGTGTATAAAATTAAAAAATATATTATGATTGAAATTTCTGGACTCTACTAATCAAATATGGCGACCGTCTCGCAATGCTGTATAACATACACTATTAAAACCGGCATATTGCAATAACAATAAAAACAGGACAAGGTTATCAAATAAGTTGATGCACTTTTGCTTTTTGTCATTAACCAGATACGTAACAACTCAGCTGTCAATAGTTTTTGGCCTCAATAATAACATATGAACTATACATTGAGGTTTCGTAGTGCATGTATATTAAGTTTGTAAAAGAACTGAAGAGCAGTTTATCAGTTCTCATTGAGTATCTAGGAAGAATAACGAAAAAAGTAGAAATAACGGAGGTGTGACTCCATCTAACGTAAAGTCCAGGGCAACGAATAAATGAAATGTTCGTGCCGTATTCTGCAATAAGATGCGGTGCGAACAAAGGAAGTTCTTTTGGAAATCGCTAGGCTCCCTTCCACCCAGCTTAATCCCCATGGTATTTGTGATGATAGTAAGCTGCCATTCTCCTAACGTCACCATGTAATGTTTTTGTGTTTGATTGCAGTCATCTATGATTGCAGTACAAACTAGAAGCAATTGGTTTAGTTTTCCTCTTGGCCGGCGACACATTGGTGGCGCTTCTGGCGTTGTACGGATGGGCAATATCACTAATCGTTATATGGCCCGGCTCGGCGTTTATGGGCTTCAACAAAGATTTCTCTCTAAAGTTTCAGGAGATCGACTAATATATTATTGGTCCCATTGCCCAGTTGGTAATGACCTTGCCTGCCGAGCGAAATGTCATGGATTCGATTTCTTTTCTTCTTTTGTGTGACAGATAAGAGTTTATCCTCGGGTCGTGGGTATTTGTGATGTCACATCAGCATATATCCCTTTAACCTGCTTCAGAGGGAATTCTAGTGCAGGGGTGTGTGGGCATGACCGACACCATTATTACTATCCTCTTTAATATACACACGCGGCTAAATCCAGTTTCATAATACGAATATAAATTATAATTTAGAAAGCATTTATTTTGTAATATTTTGACCGTAAGTTGCTTTTTCTAATATTTATCCGGCGGTTAGGTCGTAAGATAGCGTGATGAAAATGTAATGATGCGGTACCGAGATTAGAGACGCTTGTCATGTTCAGGTCTGAGTAACTATTGTAAATGAATAAAGCAAATAGGTGACGAGCCAAATATGAATTGCTCAAGGTAAGAGAACAAAATAGAATGGATATTAAGTGCATCAACATTTGACATAAGATTTTTTTAGGGTTGTTGCGTTTCTCCGCGTATTGCAGTCTATTTTTACCGATTTAAAAGATGAGGTTGGCACTTCATCAGTATTTATTGCTTTTTTTATGTTTGTTATGTCAGAACAAAGTTATTTATTAACCGATATTGAAAAGTCTTTTTTGTTCGAGAGGGTATACTGCCCGTTTGGTCACATTAACAATAATATTTAGTTAACGGTCTCATCTACAGTCCACTTTTTTGATATTGCTAGTGGTTGCCTAGTAGTTGAAATTCGACCATAATTAATTTAAAGACTATACCTATATAATTAGTTTTTATACTAAATCTACAAAAAATCACAATTCTGAGTTTCACACTTTTTGACAACCACCACGGTTACTTCATTTGCATAGGTTTTATATGTAGTTCGAACATAATTCAATAGATGGCTCCATAATGGAAAATTGTCCAAACATCAAACAAACTATTCAAATCTGTTTGTACCATAGAGTTACTATTATATTAACTCTATGGTTTGTACCTATATTACAATGGATACTTTACACTTTTATCGATAGACGTCGCTAGCCTAATTACCACAAATTAATTATATAATAAAACTTAAATTAACAGATTTATATATATTTAATGAGCTGCCTAATAAATATATGTATAATAAAGCACAATAAGATAGATAGTAAACAAAAGAGTAAAACTTATTCATGGAATAATTAATCTCTTTTCAGTTTGACTTTAACCATAGAGAAAATAGTATATGTATCTATATATTATGAGTGTGTGTCAAATGAATAGTAGTGTGTAATGTTTTCTTTAATTTCATATATTTGTAGTGCATATAATATAAACATTTTAGCTGTTTGCTCACCTTGTCCATGTAAAAATTAAATTTGTCCATGTAAAAATTTCATACTCCGCCGTTCCCATAACGATAAGATAAAGATAAAGAGGTCCAAGTTTTTGCTTCACGTATTATTTTGACATTATTCTCATTTTGACATTTCCTCTTGCTAAAGGATGCCTGATGGCCGCATAGAATAAGACAGCCTATTTTTCTGCGACTATAAAATTTTATCATGTAGGGCTACTTTTGTGTGTATATTAGACGTTGCGCAAACGCAGTCACTTTTGATGTCTTTTGTTCCATACATACAACCGACAACCAGTATTGGAAATATTGTTATTGTATAAATATTTGTAAATCCAATACATACGCAGCCATTGTGGTTTCCTGTTACTTCGACTGGACACACAAAAACACGTTCCGATCAAAATGTGTTGGATATTAGTAACAGGATTTAGTGGTGGACACTTCACAGATCGGTTGCCCGAGTCCCATGCGGAACAGCGTAAAGTACTATTATTACTATCCAGTTGCTGTAACTGTTCGCCGTGTCCGACGCATCAACCACGGTTTCCTGTCATGATGTCCAGTGTCAGCAATAAAGTGTATGCGTTTGCGTAGCTTTACAAAGTATTTTAGCTAATTTTAATTTTCACTTCGTTAGGCACTAAACAGATGCTTGAACTAGTTTTAGTTAGTTCAGTTGAAGGATTGCGCAAATTCACACGAACATTTTGAAACTGTTACTGTCTGCCGCTGTTAATTTGCAATTATTTGCGACAGAGTGCTTCAGTTAGGCTGCTTTGCATATCTTGCTACAACGACTCTTTGGGATGCCGCTTATAATTGTTCAAATAAATGATGTAACTGTGATGTAATTGAAACTAATTGAACTCTTTCTAACTCAGATCTTCGATGATTACCCATTTGGCAATTGTTCTTTTGAAAAATTAATAATATGACGGGGTAAAGGTCTATTATATGTACATATAGTACCTATTTACAATTTGTATTTCAATGATCAAAAAGTTAGTTTGTGAGTGAGATCGTAAAAGACTGAGTGCGTTGGTGATTGAATGTTTGACTGTTCGGTTTCTATAAATAATTGAGTTATTTACTTGACATTCTGTGTCTGGGCGTCCACATAGATTATTGTATTGCAATAATTACATTTAAACTGATCCAGTGCCTCCGGATGGACTCAACGAAAATAGTTCGAAATGTTTCCAGAAAGGGATGTCATGCCAATGTTTATGCCAATGCTACACGCTTGACATCGCTTAAGACAACTAAGATGTACGGTGTCAGCTAGTGCAAACTAATACAAAACTAGTAAATTATTAGTAAAGCATACTTTTATGGGGCTCGGTGTTCGTTTTTACAATTAGGTTCCAAAGCTGATACGTGATTTAACTATTGGATTCTTTAATCGACGCACATCTGATATATATAAAATATATTTTGGTATAGATGAATGTATAAATGACAAGGACGCCTAAAAGTAATAATGTTGCACCGGTTTCCCGCTGATTAAAACTTTGTAATTGTTTTATGTTAATTTCAGAATGTGTTCAGGAGTTCCTTTCGCCATATTTTATCATTAATGCATAAGCAATCTTCAAAGCAAACAATGACGTGCATATAAGTGTATTCACAGAATTCCTAAATTATTAAATGACTTTTAATAAATTACGACAAATAAAATTAACATCGGAGTAACAAAATTAATTTTATTATTACAATCAGATTTAAATGAGTATTTGGTTACTCAGCTATTAGTTACATTTAATATTTGATGCAATGTTAGATCCATCATCTGTTGTAGTCGTAGAATAAATTAATGAATAATAATTGAGTTGACGGTAATTTTTATTACCAGTTAGATACCTAACATTTGCAAATTACCGTCATCCGTAATCATCTTATCTCTCGACAAATTCATTAGTTTACTTACTTCATTTGTTTATGCATTTTTTTTCTATGAAATAAATAAAAAAAATTATGATCGTATACTGTTAACATATGTTTGTTTTATTATCGGAATGATGAGTCTGTAAAGCATTTTAAATATTATGGTAACAGTACTTGCCGCAAAAAACATTGCAGTGTTTTTGATTTATATAAACAAACCACTGGGGTTCCATGTTTATGGCAACTTAAACTTTTTCTTGTTATTAACATTTTAGGGTTTATACTCAAAAGTTTTTTATACATGTGTCGGATATTTTACCAAAAGTTACCTTTACACATGGTATCTGCACCGAAATTTTGTTATTAATTTTTACCACGCGTTTCATGTTTACCGCATTTTATACTTTTAGGGTCGGTTTTTGCACCTAAAACATTATATTTACTGAACATACTACCATTTATATCTTATTCCAAGGAAACAGATCTATTTACCACCATACAACGTACTTAGAAATGGAACTCGATGTAAGTTAAAAATAAACCAACTTATCTTTTCAGTGGTGTTATCGTCATACTATTACAAACAGTTAAAAATGCCAAAAGATATGGTAAGCTAATAAATACATCGAAACAAAGCTCACCTACATAAACATTAAAATAAAAGTTCACACACACACCCTCACCTCGGGATCTCCGTCTCGGGATAAAAGATAGAAATGTAAATAAACGATAGAAAATTACAGATTCGGCCCTGTTACAATTTTACTATTACATAGTCCCTCTGTAACAGCGTAAGCGTAAGAGTAACTGAATGTGGGCAAAACACAGTATGTGTTGCAGAAAGATAAAACTCACGATTCATGGAACGTGGCGCTGCTTCGTACGATCGGTCAACGCTATTTTGTTTGTGATGACCTTGCCGAAATAACGCAATGTCTGGATTGCTCTAATCGGTGGGCGTTTATCTTCGAACATCAAAAGCGTCACTGTAAGATTACACTGTGTCTAAGAAGGTGTTTAATTACGTTGGACGCATTCGGGATATTTGTATGTGAAATGAGATGATTGTATAGTTACAGAAGATACACGAACACTGTTTTTTCGTTGAACTCAAAAAACTTCAGTGCTTTGGAGTATGTATATTCCAGTGCTCTCAGTTGCATCCGACACTAATTGTAGCCGGCTGTTGAAGTGGGATTCCCATATAGTGAATATGTTATTTTATCTTTAATTAAAAATTACCTATTTTATTTATGTAACAAACATTTTCGCAAAGACTACCACGAGTTCAATATACTAGCTGCTCGTAGCGAGGCTCAACTGGTAATTGAATAATCCTGCGGTACTCAATCACACTGCACCAATAAGGACTGATAGGTTGGGGTTAGTGACCGACCAGTGTCTTCCGACACATTTAAAGACAGCCAGTTAAGGATAATATGAGGGACCTACGATGAACGTATCCTCAGAAACGCTGCAGCGGTCAATGAATTTTACTACCCGTCAATCATTCACTCTCGATCCATTCGCGTTTGTTAACTCAATGAGCCACGTACATTGGAATAAAATGTAGGGCTGACTGCTCACGCTTAGTCTGCTATGCTCGTTCGCATCGGTAACTAGATTGTCGAAATTTTAATGATACATTATAAAGCAAGTTGGTGTAGGCGTTTTGTCTTTGCTTGTCAACACGCAGATGAAGTATTTGATATCGTCACTCTATATATTTGTATTGTTTGGTTTGTAGGAATCCGTACATCGACAATAAAACCGTTTGTGTACAGTCATTTCCAGTAAGTAGCCAGCAGTCAGGTAAAACACCTTACTAAGGAACTGGATATAGTTCCCAGAGATTTCCAGAGTGGCGATTTTGTCAATGTCTGGCGGTTTTGCTAAAGTTATGTAGCAAGGAGCACCTCGAGCTATTGAGGCTAATTTGATCTGAATAATAAGCCTATTGCACTCCAAAAAGAAATCGGAAAAAGAAGGTGTCTGTCGGTTACACTAAATATCTATATACTCTTCCTGATCATCTATCGAACACGACTACGATTAAAATAATTGAGTTATGATCAGCTTTCATACCAAAACGGCAACCGTGGCAAAGAAGTTGATAGATTCGGTGAAACAGTAATAGTAGAGATGGATCCTAAGGTATTTAAACTAAGTCAAGCAATTAAGTAAACAGGATATTTGTTGCTAAATAAACTGTGATCTGTGCCGTAAATGAACGCCAGGTACATTTAAGTTCCTTTCGCTTAAGTTTATTGACCTCTGCCACGTGGGTTCGTTCGGAAATACGAGTGTGAATCGAATTTACCAATCGGGGTTTGGCTCGTTACGAATCGTTCTCGAATGTGCGGAATCGAGTAGAATTTATAACGAACAGCGTTTAAATCAGTAACATTTGTAAGTTATAGCTTATAACGAATAATTTTTTGTGCTTATTCCATTGGCGCATATTGACGGTAATGGCATCCATTTGGGAAATTCACATGGTAATTAACTAACTATGAGTGGAGTTACAATTGTGACAATATGAAGCAATGTAAATACAGAACATTTTAGTACCTCGTCCATCACGCTACATGGCAATGATAGCGTAACAAATGTCCGAATTATAAAATGAATTAATAGTTTACAACGAAAATAAATGCCGTAGGTAGGTACATATAAAATAATGAGTAATTCGATTCGAGTTTAATGTTTTGGCAGTACTATGAATGAGACAGTTTTTAAAAATAGTATGTTTTTTAATATCTCAAGCGTGTTGCGTGAGACAAAAAATCGCCTTAATTTCGCTCAACGCGATATAATGAGTCAGTTATTTATGAGGTGCTATTGCATGATCTGAAGGCGTGTTACAAATAGTGGTCAGTGTAATTGTGTAACTACGGTATTAAACAATGTACGTTTTTGAATAATATGCGATTTAACGGCGTCACATTTTTTTGCGGGGTAACTTAAAAGTTGCGTCTTTGCCAACAGATCTGCAACTAGAAATTAACATTCACCTTGGGAACCCTCGGATTAAGAGAAATTTGTCGAAGATTACCTTGAAAGAATCGATTGTTGCAAAAGATTCGGAGGCGTCCACTTGTCTGACATTGTTCCTAATTAATTAATATTCGATAAATTAACATGAAACTATGGTGATAAACTATGAGTTTTGTGTTGTTTCTATTAATCAAAAGTTAGGAAACTTCCACACCTGTATAAAGATCGGGTTGTATATTAGCAAACTGCCCTCGCTTCGCTTCAGAAAACTACCTTACGCTTTGAAATACCATCTGCATTGTTTTAGGCCTCAGTTTTTCCCGTTCTGTGAATTAGAAATACATATTTAAATTCATAACAGTTTTATTTAGGGACCGAATGAAGTGAAACGAACTTTAAATATTAAGTGACGCGTACTGTATTGCCGTGACGTTAGTGAAAACCATAACGAAATCGGATAAGCCGTTTCCGAGATAAGCGCGAACAAACAAACGGACAATAATTCGAACAACTATTGTTTTGGGTTCTGTTACGTTAATAAAAGCCCCTAATAGTAGTTTTTTTCTGTGTTGATGTCTAGTTCTCATAGTCGCATATTATAATAATAAATTGTACAAACCAAAACATTGCCAGGAACCTTTATACGTCGCCATGTTTGACTGTTCGTATGTCACAGCTAGAGATTATTGGTACTACATAAATGAAACTTGGGAGGTTGAAGTCCATGAGCCACTACGTAATTAAATAGTAAATTCATTTAAAAATAAAATTAGGGGTAGCAAAGTATACACGTAATCAAGGATGGAAAGGGTTGTTGGTTATCTATGGATAGAATTAAGAAAATGGTTTTGAGGTTTAAAACAAATTTTTATTTTTATTTTAGTCATTAGTTGAGATATATATATTTCCAAATTCTTGAAAAAGTTGTCCTCACCCTAACATTTAAATACTATCGTTGATACGACTTTGTCAACAAAAAAATTTAATAGATAAAATTTTAAATATGTTTTAAATGCAATATTGGTTACAATATATATTTCTTATGTTTGTAGATATGTTACAAATAGCATGTTTTTGGTTATACGCTTTAGAAATTATAAATAGCTATGTCGTATTATTAATACGAAATATGAATTTATTTTTGATGTTTATAAAATATCGATTACTAAATCCGATTATGGAACCTATTATACTTTACCATGTGGAAGTAAGCCGAGGGCCGTATTTATTGGTTGATTTTAAGTATACTTTGGTATTTGCAACATTATGTCAAACTGTCTGAATTTCACAAAGCAATATCGGTTGATTTGAACTAAACACCGATTAGGTAATATAAAATAATTACTGAAGGCCGTTTTGTTAACCCGTTTTCTTAATTTTAACAGTTTAAATATATTTTATGAAAATATTTTATGATTGGTGGTGGGCGAGTAGACATTTATATACTTTATATGCTAATAGTGACAATAAAACTTCGTAATGCGAGCCGTTATAATTACCGAGACCACTGACTTTGTCACTGATGATTTCTTTTTTTATTTATTATTTATCTTCTGTTCAAAAATAGTTTAATATTTTTATTTGTAAAAATACTCTAGATTATCCAGTCGCACGTGTCTTCTGCAATGATACATGTTTTAATCGGCCCATTTTTATGTTTAATTGTCTCAAATGAAACCTTATTTTTCACTACCCTCAAATTAAATTTAACGCTGAAACCAAAACAAGTACAGTACTTAAACTATAATTTACAGTGAATGAAACATAAAACAACACAAAAAAATAGAGATTTGAATTTCGCACCATTAACTAACATCGAAATGCACAGATTAAAAACAACACAGGTAAATTTAAAAATGAGTAGCCCGTGATGGTCCAAGGCCAAGTTAAGCCGTTGTCACACTTACCTCAAGGCCGCGCGAAGGTCGTACCGCCGGAGTGGCTCAGTAGGTCCGTTGCTCGCTCACAACTGAGAACGTTGCTTGTCGGTTCGCCGGGCGATTTCACAACCCTGTGTGGTGGTGTCTTAACATTTCGTAGTGATTGTATCGACTAAGGACGAAACTGCCACTTGTACGTGAAGTTTCGATTCGCATTTTGGTTCTTTTTTGGATACACTATGTTTAAATAGAAACAAGAGTAATTATTAGAGAGGTTTAACAATAATTTTCTCGCTTAGTCTATGTATTGTAATATTTTTGGGAGTGTAAGGGCCTTCATTCATCTCTGGTTCAACCCAGCCTCCCTTGCTCGTGCTGTACTCTGCTGAACAATGGACGACGATGGTGTGCGCCACCCAGTTTAATCCCGACGGTACTTGCAAGGGTAGGGTATTTGGTCCGCGTGGCTAGACACCACCCTCCTTCTAAAATGTTTCACACGTGTTTCGATCGCGTTATCGAAGGCCCAGTAATAATAATACAGGTCCTCTGCTACTTTCTCAGTCGGCAAAGCTTCAGCGATACCGTTGATCTTGCTGATGTCCATGGGCAACGGTGACCACTATCAGGTGGCTCTGCTCTCTGCTCGTTTGTCGACTAGTTACATAAAAAATACTAGTTTCGGTTAAGAAAAACTATGGAGGACACAAATAACTAAATTTAATAAAATAAATCACGCACGTAACTTAATTATTACTTCTCTTGATCGACAGCCCTATAGCCCCCTTCGTAGAGACCCTGCCATCGTGAGAGAGGTCCCGGGTTCGATGTTCGGTTGAAGGAGACATTTATGAGACGATAAAATATTTGTGCGCAAGTCATGGGTGCTTGCAATGTCATACTCTTTTATGTGTACGTCTATACCACCCCAAAGATAGAGAATTCAAGTGCGGGGTTGTGAGTGTAGATTCTACCACTACCACTTACGAAGGAAAATCAACTTAACTACAGGTAGGTACTTACCCTTAGACCTTAGCCCAGCAGTAATTAGATTGTGGTGGTAAAAGTAATTTAAGTGGATGCCTTTGGACCGAGTTGTTTCTTTACATTTGTAATTTGTACCTTTTAATCTGATATTACACCTTTATATGTCAATTAAGGTCTCGAATTCAGACCTCAGTGATGTCAATAGCAGGTTCGTGAGCAGATGAGCAACAAGTCACAGGTGGTCATGGAATTTAGAAACCCTAGGACCGTCGCCGATGTGACGCCAGCTAAGAAGGCTATGAGCCCTCGGGTTAATATATTTTGTAAATCTTTATGTGCGTAGATTTTATTATTTATATATCTGAAATTGAAAATATTAATTTTTTGTTATTATCTGTTAAAGTATAACATGGAAACGAAATAGATTATCGTAAAACTTCCATTAAAACTTAAAATATTTTGTACCCCGGAAAACTCATCTAGCACAGATGAATGTGACACAAAAATATTGTCAGATTTATGAGGTTAGTAGATAATGTTCTAGGTATCGCAAAAAAAAATGTTTCTAATTCATAGAACCCACAGAACCTAAAATAATAAAATTGGGTTAATATGTTATTGGAAAATCGCGTGACAAAAATAAATATCAAAGCGAAGGCTTATTGTAAAATATTAACTCATCGAAATTTATAATAATGTTTAAAGCACAGTCATACAGATTACAACACGAATGCCATCGGCACACAGACCGGTCTAACATTTGGCTGAGTGACCGAACAACTAATATAATATAGGCATTGTACATTAATATATATGTGTGATTAACTTGTCGATACTACAATAGATGGGTATAAATAGATCTATAATTTTCATAATAATTTTTAACAAGTAAATATTATAATGAAAATGAAATTGACTTCAATTTTAGGAGGGTAAGCTTCTTGGTCCCACTTGGTTTAGGTGGCACCAGACAAGAAGAATACTCCCTCAAATAAAAAAGGAATTTTCCGGATTGGAGTTGTGAGGTAACAAACAAAAAAAAAATACAAACTAATTGATAACCTACTTTTTGAAGTAGGTTAAAAAGTTACTGTTAATAAGTGAAAGAAAAAAGTTATTCCAATAAGTGCTTACTTTTTTATTTTATTTATTTTATTATATATGAGTAGATATATAAATAAAGTAACGTTATTACATTAAACACTACAGAAATTAACTTTGCAATGGATTAATGTAAATAAAAATGAATAAAAACATAAGTGCTGTTATATTTTTAAGTATAATGTAATTCAAAACGTATGTTTATTCATTTTATAACGTACTAGTAGCCCGCTCCGACTTCGTTTACGTAGTAGCTTATATACATCCGGCACTATGTACCTTTCAATTGGTAAAATAATTTTTCAAATAGCTGCTGTTGTTCTAGATTACTTTCCGCATGTACACAAACTCACAAAATTCTCACTATCTCTTATTCTCACTCGCTAATAATATAATTAGCATAGATTATTCAGTATTAAGATTATATTGATTTCAGTAATACTTACAATCCGATACTTACTCCATAACTGTGTACGGCTATTTCATTCATTAAGCTTATTCTCTGATATTGCGGCTGATAAACAAAATTATTTCACTGCGTCCAAAAAACGGTGAGCACAATAACGCTGTAACTTTTACTGTAATAGAAAGACTTCAACGCAATTGCCTTATGAAACTGTTGTTTGGAAAAATTACGAAATGTTAACAACGGTACAGAAATAGTAGCGTACTGTTTCGACTCTGATATCACTGGAAATTGGACAAAACTTTGTTAGTTGTTATTGCGAATCGATTGCCACGGAGTCCACACTCAAATAAGCGTTTTATGATTCCGTCTACAGTATATTATGCATCATTCGATCTGTATGTGTGTAGGTATATACACGGGTAACTATAGAATATAAATGCTCTTTCGTT
This sequence comes from Megathymus violae, assembly GCA_003671415.1. NCBI lineage: Eukaryota > Metazoa > Arthropoda > Insecta > Lepidoptera > Hesperiidae > Megathymus > Megathymus violae. Next base: position 3,783,624 of record PDGT01000033.1, read on the forward strand.
ACTATTCTGTTGTGCTTCAAACTCGTTTAAAACTAGTATTTTATTAACTTTAAATTCACATGAGTGCTTAAAACGGAAAACCCGGTAAGAATATCGATTGAAACTTGGAAAATTTGTGTTACTACAAAGTATTCTCCTGTTCTTCGATTGAGAAATTAATCATGTGATTATTTTTTTGTAACTACGTAGTTTTGCGTTTTACGAAGTAGGTTTTCTATTTTATTAACTAGTATATAACTGCATCAAAATTATGTTCGCACCTGCTCAAGTTTCAACCCTGTACACTCAAGGCTTAAGATATAGGACAATAGACATAGTTAAAATTATAGTAAATTATTACCTTTTAAATGGTAAAATATTTTTTCGAACAGGTGCCGTAGTTCGGAAGATTACCCTCCGCATACACACAAACACACACAAAATTTGCACTCATATATCAGTATGAATTGTAACGATAAATGAAATTCTTGTCATTTTAATTTTTTTTGAAGTCAGTATGTCGGCCGAGGACCACACGAACCAGCCGATAATAAACGGTTACTGTCGTTCACGTCAGTCAATAAGGAAGTGGAGAACCTATTATTTTAATTGGCTAGATTCTGAAAAATGTGGGAATCGGTAATAGCCAGATCTGAAAACTATGCAGAGTTTTCAGTCTAAGTTCCTCTAATTTGCCAATCGTGTAATGCGCATCATTTTAGAGGCGTGGAAATATGGAATGAATGATTGAAACATTATCAGTACAAGAGCACCAAATAGGCCAGTATCTTCTTTTGAGTCGTTCACTTGGATTGACTTTTCTTGTTGTTTTGTACCCGTTAAGTAATGCAAAGCCACACTCAACGCATGTTTGTTACTAGACCTGAGAGAATTCATGGAGTATCGACTTATGTATATAGTTATCGGCAGTGCCAGTAAAATTACAAGCTACATTATAGATGCTATAATTAATTTGTTACTAAAATGGTTTATCAAAGGATATCAAACTTGGTCGTCACCATTCAAATATCTGGTAATACATCTAGTTGAAAGCGGCTATGTTTGAAAAGTAACAATGTGAAACATGAATTTGGTAGATGATGTGTGCAAAAAAATATCATCTGTCCTTTATAACATTATAATCATTGCAGTGTCCGAAACAGAATGCTTTATATCTCACCGAGTGCTAAATAACAATTTCTCAATATATTCAACTTCATCTAAGTAAGGTCACTCAATTTTAATAGTTAACTGTGTAAGATTGAGAAAGAGACGAGCGGCTCTTGGAGCCACGGGGCACACGCCAGCGCGTTGTCCGCGAAATACTGCCCGACTTCAGTACCTGGCTGAACAGAAGGAAACGTGTTACTTACATACTGACACGATCTAATTGATCTGAATCGAATGGGCAGGGAACCAACATCGCAGTGCAACTAATGCGGAGATGTCGAATACTCCGCACAGCACACGCTCGAACACTGCCCAGCGTGGCAGTTTGAGCGGCGGATTCTGGTGCAGAAATTAGGACCGGACCTATCACCGGAAGCTATCGTTGCAGCGATGGTCCGTTCCAGCCGGATTTGCCTTGAAGCCAGCGGACAGTGAACGCGCTGACCCCGCTCACAGAAGGCTCTGCAGCGGGCGTACATAACGCGCCCTCCGCCGCGTCTATGTAGTTCGGGAATATGAGCTACGGTATTCCCCGTCTGTCGTAAGAGGAGACTAAAAGTAGACTTCCGGGTTTGCGGGCGGTAAGAGATTGAGCTCGAACCGTCCGGATAGGGGACCCGGTATGTGTGGCCGCATATCATCTTTAGTGCGGTAAAAATCCCACATAAACTGGCATCGCTCCCACTGCATCGGGTCCTTTGATGATTTCCCTCCGAAGAAAAAAAATATTTATTTATTTATTTATGTATTGATTTGTAAAGTTCCGGACCGGATCAGATATTATCATAGAAAAATGTGTATATTTCCGTGCTTCTCGTAACACAGGAATTCTAATGTGAAGGTGTAACTATTTATTATATTATTTATTGCTATATGAGTTGAGAGAAAATTCGAATTCAAACGTTCCCAGTGCGATTGGTACTGACATTTAAGTTATTGAGGTATTATAGATTAGCTTAGTACTTTCTTTCTAACCTTCTTCTTATTTCCTTGCCGACAACGCATCAGTGATACCTTTGGTCTTGCTGATGTCCATGGGCGACGGTGACCACTTACCATCAGGTGGCTCGTATCGTATAGTAATATAAAAAAAGCTATGTGCCACATAGTAGGTAAAGTTTGGCACCTACACAAGAATCATGAATCATTAGCACGATTTGTGTTATAAATAACTGTCCAAGTTACTGTTAGTAAGGTCGGGCGCGGATGTTGGTGGTTGTGAGTTGGAGGGGTGACTCCTGACTTCAGAGAATATGTTTGGTCATTTTTTTGGGATACAATAACGGTGGTCGCAGGTCTTCGATTGGCAAAAAACTTAGGTTGGCTACTAGCAGTTGCATTTATCCGACATTGTACGCCCGTTCGCATCCGCTATCGGCATTGTTGCGTGCTGAAAAACATTCCAGGCATCGTCAATTACGAAGAGTGACTTATACCTCGCAGGAGGCCGCAAATTGGTTGAACCCATACAAAAAAAAAACAATATTTCCGCCAAAGACGTGCAATAAAGTTAAGCAACTTCACAGAATACGAGACTGTCGCGCCATTTCCAGTCGGTGTCACAACCTTTTATACAGGCGCATAAAGTTGTTTCACAACTCTAAACCGTTCGGATTAGGAGAAAGAACCTAATGGCCGTTAATCATAATGTCATTACGCGGTGTTTAGAACTGGATAATGCGCGTGTCATTTAGTATCAATTTAATAAAGTGTTAGTAATAAATAATACACTTACCATCCAAGTGATTTTAAACTGTTTCTGATATTAACAAATCTATGTACTGTATGTACGCATCGACGACGCTTTGCCGGCCAAAAGGCGGTAATTAATAGGCTTTTTAACATTGCAACGGAAAAATAATAAAAACATTTTCGAATCGGCATATTAAAATCTGAGGAAGTGTCCACATTATACTATGAGTTTATTATCAGAAGGGGAGATTCCATGACAGCTGTTAATCTATCTGTTGTTTTATGTAACTGTTATTAAATGTTAGGTATTGTACTAATTTATCCCACGGCGTAGATTATATGATAATGTTACTAATACAAGTAACAGGTAATTAGAAATCTGCGTATTGTGCCGGTATGATATTTATATCAGTTTATAGCTGTTAATAGCCGCGTTATGTAGGCTGGGTGGCAGGTAGTTAAGGTACAAAAGAATAGAAGTTGGAGTTGTTTTACTATTTTATATCAGCAGTAAACGGTCCATCAATTACAACCCATTACAACCCGTATCGTGGCACTGCTCTCCTCTCACAATGTCTTAACACACAACACACACAACAAGGCTTAACGTCATATCCCGCCGCGCTAATCTAATGCAGGTTGTCAGACTTCACATACCTTTGAAAACATTGTGGAGAACTCTCAGGTATGCAGGTTTTCTCGTGATGTTTTCCTTCACCAAATCACGTGAATTAATTTGTAATACGCACATAATTTTGAAATTAGAGGTGCGTTTAGGATACGATCTCGTGTCTCCCGTGCATGAGATCTACGTTCAAACCCCAATACGATCACTGCTTGGTGGTTAGAACGACACACAGATTTGGGTGACATCGAGGCCATCCCCGACGCTACGCAACCTCACATGCATTGTGCTCCTTTAATATTCCATAATTTCGACATTCTTAAATTATTTGTTATTTCGGATTTTAGTAGTATACAGCTCCGTATTGTACTAATGACCAGAGTATTGGAATACCTTTATATTTATAAGTGAACTGATAGGGAACTAGGGCTACATTTAAATACAAAGATTGATGCGTTGAATTACAAATACACTGCTGGATTATGTTCCGTATTTAAATGAGCTAAAACAAACCTCTATATATTGTCATGCGACGTAATTAAACTAAGCAGTTGGGTCAAACTTACGGGTATACGAAGTCATCATACTGAGTTTTCATTTGAAATATAAAATAGCCTGGAAGAAATGTAACAGCAAATGTTGTAGTGATGGAAGCAAAATATGAATCGATTGTAGAAAACGTAGGAGTTAACGAGGAATTCGGTATGTAAGTTGTAGATTGCTTAAATATTCATACAGACTGTTATCGGAAAAGAGTGATATGAACTCGTGTCTAGCAGTGAAAATTTAAAGCTTGGTAGACGGATAGAATTCAACCTGTCTATGTTGTAAAAGAGTTGTTCGAGCCCAAACCGTCTTTCCCAGCGCGTGGTACAGCTTGCTCAACAACGACGGAGTTGTAGCATAAAATCCCTTCAGTCCCTCTTGAGAGGCCGCCGGGGCTCTGTGTCACTGTGTTAAATATCAACTAAGTCTCTTCATCTATTCACTGTTGACATAAAACAAGGATCTCACTGCACAGTATATATAGCTTGTCATTATTATTTTTTTATGTTCTGAAAGCATACGCTCAGTGCTGAATAACATCTGCAGAGTCTTTGCATGTGTACTTAGAATTTTTCAAAGTAACGCCTGTCATTGTTAAATATTTAATTACTAGTACTAACGTTTAACGATTACACTATTTGGATGTTTCAGGCGTTATAGAGACATGGTCTTTCACAGAGACTCTCGGCGGTATTACTGTTGTAGTACTGATCTACCTCACTCTAGTGTTTAAAATATTGCCTAGTTGTATGAAACATAAAGAACCGTTCCATCTAAATCGGTTACTCATCTACTACAATGCGCTGCAAGTTATCTACTCAGTATACTTAGTATTTATCGTAAGTATGAATTTTTGCTATAACTTATTTGTAGGCGCATTATGTAAACTACATTTTGTAATAACTGAATCCTTGTGATGTCTGTCGTTTCTATCCGTTTATTAGTTCTATTTTGATTAAAAACTATTAGTACATAGATGAAATTTGGAAAGTAATGGTATATACCACGTCATAATAAAGTGATAAAATCACGAATTAAAAAATAAATATGGCTAGTTTCCCATTATTGACATGGACAACACTGAACACATCGCCAATGCCACCCGGAATGAGAAACACTTTTGAAACTTTTTTTAAAAACCCTGTAACATATTAAGAATCACTGAGACATAGCAAGAATATGTAACAAGGATAATTATTCCAAATTTGTATAAAAAGCGGCAAAGTAAATAGTTAAAATCGATCGGTGGAAAATATCCAAGAGAATTCAATTTTTCGTCAAGTGGCGCGATAAGGAATAACATGTCCGTCGAGTCCAAGACTTCCTGGGAGCACTCACTTTCATAGAGTCGGTAGAACACACAAAGGCAACCTATGGACCTTCTAAATTTATATGCTTAGAAGGTCTTTAACCCTGTAGATTGATTTTATGTCGATATATTTATTTTGTGTAGAATGATTTTACTATTATATTTTAACAGGTATTAGAATGTAGTTATAATTTGTAACAAGAAATATAATTATATATTTGAAGTTGATCGAGTAAAAACAGAGGCACACATACTAAATGTATATAATGTCTTGATCTTTCTTGGTAATTTTCTGGCACTAAGACGAAAGTATTCTCATTTTTGTGATACATTAATATTAGATAGTACAGAAAACTATGCTTATTACTTTAAAACGATTTTTTACAGTATACAAGATATATAATAAGGCATGGAATTATTACAACTAGATGTCCGAAAGGAGAGAATTTGAAAATAGTAAGTATAATTCGGAGATCCAGTTCTTTTTTGGCGAATTAAGGATGCTTTTCCACACAATAGATAATGTGGTATACAATTTATTAATTTTACTGCTTTCGAGCAAAATAGATGAATAGATTATGAATGTTCTTGGGTCTCTTTTTAGGTATAATAAGTTATCTACACCCGATGAAATAACAGAATATAGCAGTACCCTTATACGATAATTTTTATATCTGTCTTTCTATAAGGAAAGGAATAACTAATAATTGTATAGACATTAAAATTTTATTGCCCTGGTGATGGATGATAAATAAACGAATTTTGCTTAATTTTGGTATATATACACATGACGAAATTTTGATTATTCATGTTATATGATTTTCGAAAAAATATACAATATAATGTTGCTAGACGAAGTGTCTGTCACACAAAAAAATTCCATCCTCGGTGACGAAAATGAATTAAGGCAGGACAGGTTGGTACTCAAGGGTTGACTATTAGTCTTTATTAACTTGTTTATTCTTAGATGAGTTCATGGTTATCAATTGCCAATGTTTACTTTTGGATATATTTTTCAGGTGATTAGCGAAATCCGGCCTTATTTCATAGCGAAACATATAGACCTTTTAGATACGGTTTTCTTCGTTTTACGTAAGAAAGACAACCAAGTAACCTTTCTTCACGTCTACCACCACAGCATCATGGTTTCGTGGACGTGGCTTCATTTCATGCACCATCCGACGGACCATTTCGTGGTTGTCGGTCTCGTCAACAGCTTCGTCCATGTGTTGATGTACGCGTATTATGGACTTGCAGCGATGGGGCCTCGGGTCGCTAAGTTTGTGTGGTGGAAAAAGCATTTGACCAAAGTTCAACTGGTAATTATCAAAAAAAAAAAAAACAATAAGAATAAACGTTGTAACTTGAAATTCAGTCTACCAATCACCAGGTTTAGCAATGATGGTCACGATAGGACCCATTTTCTAAATTGTCCAATATTTACGAGAATCAGATGAAGGATATGGCGTGCACGGGTGTTGTAAAAGTGACGCGCATCTGTGTAATAATAATACATATAAATGATCAATTTGAAGGTGAGTATGACGTTTAGTAAGACACAAAGTGAGTTGTCGTGTCAAGCATGCTAGATCAACAGATGATTGGACAAGCACAGAGGCGTCACTGGCTAATAGGAAAGCGTTCAAGCTTTTCAACACTGTGATCAAAATACGTTAAAACATTTCACGGTAAATAGCAAAAGAAGGGTGGTAACTTCCTAGCCAGCCCGGTAAAGAACCCTATCGCCATGCACTCAAACTCTCTTGTTTAAAGACGACATGGTAATCTTGACCATTGTTCAATAGGCTTTGCCATGTGCAGAGAAGGTTGATTTGGTCACAAGGGTAGATGGAGGTACTTTCACTTACGCATCTGGTGCCAATAAATATGATAATCTAGCCTTAACAGTCGGTAAAGGAAAATATCACGTGGAATCCTGCATAGACGAAGGTTCTCTGTTATGTTTTTGTGAGTAAATATAGTGCTTATCTGTTCTAATCCGAAAGAAGACACCAGCACAAAATTTGGGCTAAGTTGTAGCGATTCTGTTGGCAAATGAAATCAAGATGTGATTCTCATTCCAGATCCAGTTCATCCTCGTGGTATCGAATCTTCACTACCAACAAAAGCTAACCCCCTGTCCGATACCAATCTTCTTCCATTATTTCTGCTCCCTAAGTATTGGTTCCTTCTTTCTTCTCTTCATGCAGTTCTACTTCAAGAGTTATAGCGCCAAGAAGAAATGTAACCTGAAAGAACATAAAAGAATAGGCGTGGATGTTATTGTGGAAGAAATGTTTAAGAATAATTAAATATTTAAAAATAATTAGGTTTTTTTGGGCAACCTAAAATAATATGTACGAATAGTTACAAAGTAGTCATAAAGACTTTAAAAGTAGAATCTAGTTATTTGTAATGACGATTATGTAGCAGTCCTGTAACGTGAAGTCGATATGGTCACTGCCTTTCGTACAATAGTCTCTAGGTTTAATTCGAAATATCTGTCATAATGATGTATGTTGAGATATAAATATTTGTTTTTAGTTCTTGGTTGCGTAAGACTACACTACCCATAGCACAGAAAATCCTAGATAAGATTGGTAGATTTTAAACTTACATCATCGTGGATATTACAGAATTTAGTTGTAACGGATACTCACGATTTTCGAGTTATTTTACCCATAATTCGACCCGGTTACATGGATCATGGGTACGGCGAGACTCATAGGCTATTCTAATGGTAAAAGTATGCTTTTTAAGTCAATAGTCCAATGGAGAAATCCCATCTGAACTTGAATGGTCACGGCTGCTTATGGATCCGTAACACCAAAGGCATAAACGACGCGTTGCTGCCAAAAAAGTAATTATGGAACCCGCTACTTAAGCAGCTCTTTGACATATAACCAAAGCATGTTAATAAACATTTCATGGATGATTCTAGAAGCAGGGCAGTATCTATCCAGGTGGATAAAACCCCTACCCGTATATAAACTAGTACTGGTGGATTTAACCTGGGTAGTATAGAGTTCAGCGATATTATATAGCAGGATCCTGAAACTATTACGGTATTCAACAGGAAGAATCTGCAGGGCTTGAACTCAAAAATGATAAAGCTACATATATCCTATCGCTTAAACAAGTCCAGCAAAGCTCGGACATAGTATATAAATGACCATGCAGTAAATAAATTAAAATGTTTTGGGTTAAAAGACTTCCTTTCATCACAACCTGAGCATTGTTTTATTACCTCGAATGTTAATATACTGATGTGTTTTTAGGTCGCAGGTTAACGATAAAATCAATCAGAAATCTAGGTTTTTGATCAACAGCTGGAGGAAGGCAAAATATTACTTAATATTGATTGATACATTTGTTGGTCAAGTATCTGAATTTTTTTTAGGTTTATGGTAGGCTTGGGACGTGGTCGAAAAGAAGATTTCGGGTGACGGGAATTTCCCGCGCTACTGCTACGCTGCGCTCGAGCGTTCCTCACCCGCTCAGTCTCAAATACTAGGCAAACTACAAAACATGTTCGTAGTGTGATAAATACGTAGGTTAAACAATTAAATAATGCTATAAATAATTGTTATATTAAGTTTGTTAGTATAGGTATGTAATAATCTGTCTGTTATTGTCTTATTTATTAAAAGAAACAGCAACCGACATTGGTATTAACATAAAACTAATGTCAGTTTCTATTTCTGATCTAATCTAGTCTAGAATTTTGATTAAAAAGCTGGATGTTCTCAGGTTTATGATAATATTAATTAATCATTTTGTCTTCTTCCGGCTCTTGATCGAAAGCGTAGGTTTTGGAACAAAACCCTGATTTTGTTATAATAATATATTTATTGATATTAGAACAATTAATTGTTCTGAGTTCGAGTACTATTTATAATTGTAAGGCGTATATATCAAGACGATCGGTGCTAGGATCTTGTCTCCGACGGCGAATTTTATGCATGAGAGCTTTACATATACAGAAAAGATGAGAGTGAAAGGATCAGATAAATATATGTATATTGAAATTGAATTTGTAATTCATTTGGTTGTCACTCCTGCGGAGCAAGTGTTCATGGGTCAGATTCCCAGCCGGAGCAGATAAATCTCTATTCTCGGGCCTTTATTTCTCGGGCTATTTTTCACCAGTCATTTATGTAACCCTGTGTGCATATATGAGTACATATTTAATTGATTTCACAATTTTAAGAAACAGTTGAATAAACAAAGGCATAATTATCGCTCACGGTCGCCGGCGGCGTCGGTTGCACGTTGCACGTTGCACTTGCCAATCGCATCGGATATGTAACCGTTGCAATTTACGCCGGATGGGAAAGTCACGATGCCTTTGAACAGGTACGAGTAGCTAGTACCTACTAACTGGACCACGCAATTGTAGACCTCGATGGTGAATTGTAAACAGAGATGGTCGTGGGATGGCTTACGTTATTTAGATTACACGACTTTAAAGATTTTGGGGCAGCTGCCAGAAGCAGGCTGTCAGAGTAAGCTCTGATCGAGTGTATTTAGGCTCAAGAGGATCAGTTTTTTCTTGAATCTAAATGAGCGGCCCTTGGTTCAGGCGCGATCCGTGTGGAGTGTCGTAACAGTCATGACTCCCTCAAAAATCGTGTACGTCAAATTGAATAAAATTGAATAAATAATTATCTTCTTTTTTAAATCCTATAATAATGTTTTTCTATATTTTTTTGTTCAATATAATCTATTTAACTCAAATTATTTTAGTAGTTATTCATATGTATAAAAAAGACCTCGCCTATCGAATATATGCTTCCGCTGAATCTTAGAATTCTTCGGTTACATGGCACGCAAATTCGATAAGAGTTTGGATCTGCTTAATCGTGGTCGGAAAAGTGGACGGCATAGGGTCTAGAGGCAGGTGTTCGATACGCTGGTCAGACCAGATCCACACCACACTCAACACAAAAGCCGCCGATTCCCTGCATGTTGCACAAGACTGGTAGAGATAGTGGGCCATTATAAAGGAGAAAAGTTCTGTCTTACAACCAATGATGAAGTTACAACCCCCAGCATTGTGATGCAGACTTAAGGATAAGGATTCATAATATAGATTTATTTATTAATAACATACTCCCCCCCATAAAGTTTTTGGCTGAGACCGCTCCCGTCCTGCTCTGGGTTAACTGAACAAGAATCGAGCAGATGCCAGGACCCTAATGTTGGAGGTCATTGTTTAACCCAAATTTATTTCGACGGTTCAAGTGCCGAAAGTTGGCACGTACCTGGCTAGCCGTTTTGTGCTTCCCTTATATAACATTTAACAAGCGAAATAACTGTATTTTTTCTGATAAGAACCACTTTTAAGTACATCTGATATTACGAGTATCCAGGGGGGATAGTGACTTCTCAGCCAAGGTGAAACGATTTCTCGATTACCAGCTATTAATATAAAAAAATACCACTTCCATCCTCCTGCTTGAGTCAGCCGCCAAACGATTCACCGTGTTCCGGCCGCTGGCTCGAGAGTCATTACTTTCATTTATTTTTTTTCTTTTTCAGCCGATAACGCATTAGCGACGCTTTTGGTGTTATTTGTTGTAACAACAAAATAATATATTTATACTTACACGATTTCCCGGCGCTTGACAACCCTGTCACTAGGTTCACCTGGTCGTCAAGGACGGTTCTCTCGATGTCATTTAAAATTGATTTATTAAACACATTTAAAACATATAGAGTGAGAAAACAATTATATGTAAATCTCTTGTTTACGATTGATTGATCTAATCACTCTTCGAATCTCGCTTATTGTAGAAGCAGGAAATAATTATGAATTGCATGCACTCTGCAGGCTGTGCTTAAGACCTGCCAGTTGCTTTCAGACTACCGCGCTGGGTAGTCGTGTAGTGTACTTTTTCATTTTATATAAATTCGCGTGTGCAACTGAAGAAATCACTGAAAGAGGTTCAACACACAAGTTGAGGTTAGTTCTTTCTGAAATTCTGTTTTTAAATATTACAACAATAGCTATAGTTTGAGTATCTGTTTATTGTTGAGTGGGCCCGAATTCTATCTTGCTTGCAGCGCTGGTTTTTGAAATATTTTTACTTATTAGAAATTATCACTTGCTTTAGAAAAAAACCGTGAGGAAACTTGCGTTCTGCCATATTGACACACTTATCGAGTATACTTTTTAGATTGGCATGCACCTTGGCCCTCACACAGTGACAAATGATCCTAACCTAACAATCGGACAGATATGAGTGGTAATATGATGAGTGAGTGTATTTTATGATGTTACTAAATCACTTATTTACAATTATCTTATTCACATGGATCTCATCGTACTGTAGATGCATTGCTTTATTAGTTGTATTGCAACATAAGTGACTTGGTCATCTCATTATAATTGAAGTAGCAAAATTTAACGCCCTTCTTAAATCGGCAATCAGGCGAATTGCGATGATAATGTCGTTTTCATTTTCTTGTGTTGTTGGTAGAATAATTATAATTTATCTAGGATAGGACACGCAACTGTTTATGTTATTTATTTTATTATGAAGTATATGGGGGAAGTATGTTTATAAATATGTTGGGAAGTAAAAGGCTCCATCCTTCCTTGAGCCCAATCCAACCTCCCCTATTAATTGTTGCACATTTAACAATATACAAGGCAACAGTGCGTAGTTGCTCGTGTTGGAGGTCGCTGTGTCGAATATTTTTTTTTGGCCTCGGGGTGGATATCTTCTAAAGATATTCGGCCTCACGGGGAATTGGCTAGATTCCATGTTCTCATATGAACGTGCTGGTGTGGCCCATGAGTATAATTTACCTTGTCAAGGTTTGTGACCCCGTTTTTTTTTTTTTTGCCCAGAGATGGTAAGTGGGCTACCCTCCGGAAAAGCGCGGAGGGGGATGGTGAATGCTCCTAGCATACCAGGTAGCCGGCTGCTCTGGTTATGTGGGACTCCCGTAGGCCTACCCACTAAACACCACCCGTTGGCTTTGGCCTTGTGGCCTCTAAGCCTTCATCGGTTGCGACCCATCCTTAGAGAAGGATAGGGTGCTAGCGGTACTCCCGAGGGAGCATACGCTTGTTGTTAACACAGAAGGTGTTGTCGAATGGTGAGACTATGTGGCGTCTTAAGGACTAACTACTACGTCTTAAGTACTAACTGATATTGTTGGAATTCTTGACTGTGGCCGCCAGACGGCGGTCCAAGTCAGAAGATAACTTGTCGTGTGACCCCGTGTACTACCAGGACTATGGATCAACCGGATCGGGACTCGGATATCGTTCGTTCCGCCGTTGTTGTCTCCGAGCGGGATGGAAAGAGAGTAGATGGTGGTCTCCTTCTTTACCATTACAGTTTTGTAAAAGAAGACCTTATCCTTCCACGTAGCGTTCTCCGCCAACATAGCCGCTACTATTGCTGTCGGTAAGCAGAGGGAGAATTTGCAGCCCTGCCTCTGATCTTTAACAGGACTAGCAAAACTTAATTTTATTCCATCGTCACTCATGCAAGATGGTAGTGTTTTTACCTGCCTATCTAGACATCCTCGAAATGGAATAAAGTACTGTATCTGTTTTCCGTACTTCCGTTGCAGTATCAGCCAGTTCGTAATAAGCGATCTCCTGTGTCCTTCTTGGCCGGTAAATTCCTTATGTTAATCCCTTTAGTGTACTGGATGCTCATCTATGGTACCCATTTACCATTTGATGAAATGTCTACGCGTTTGAGGACTTTTAACCTAGATTCTCTAGCTGAAATAACTCACCGTAGCAGTTTCCAAGTTATACTATATTGCTACCCAATACAACTGAAGAATCGTTTATATGATTAGGTTCCATCCTTGTTCATAGTCCAGGATATTGTGTGATCGCATCCTCGACAAGTCCGATATTTATGTTAGAGTCAATCCTACTTACAAATTACGTTAGATGATATTGTAACCCATTTGGTGGTGACCTTGTCTGCCAAAGGTTCAGGATGCGAATCCAACCCCAGAAAAATACTTATGTGATAGGTTATTATTTGTTCTGGTCATAGTATAAGAAATGCTAGGTTCCATTGTCCTTGTTAGTAGCATTGCATCTCTGATCGATCGGAATACATAACGGTTTGTACTTTTATAGCAAAAACATTAAAATAATGTCTGGGGTATAACTGGTTAATGCTCCTTAAAATTGTAATAAATTTACACCTCATCCACGCACTGTGATTATCTGTGATGCGCGTGGCATGGACATCATCATGTCATCATAAGCATACACAACCCGTGACAAACAAATGTCTGTTACGGGGATCGAACTGACATGGCTGGCACACTACGAAACTGGCCTACAAAATCGTCCTCGTTCATCATAAGACTAAATATTACATTACAGATAGAAATTTGATATAAGAGGTCGGATGTAATGTTGGTTCAAGATAGTTTTTATATTTTTTGAGCTCGAAGACAAACGTTTTAAGATAAGCATAGATCGTATTTATATATTGCACAACAAATACACACCACAGTGGAAAATAAATCTGTAGATGGATTTAATATTGTAAGAAATTAAAAGTAATTTAAAACTGTTATATTTTGCAATCCACGTCAATTGCTTCGACCGTAATTATAGAGCGTATATATCAGTCACCATTTTCTATGCGTGTGTGTCGTAGGTATTAATCTATATAATACAAACACACTGCAGTTTGATCTTTATTTAATTATCTGTCAGAGCAGTTGTATCGCATACGATATCTCTCAGAAACTAAATTGTCATCTACCAATATTTATAATTTTTTAAATGCACCGCCGTCTTGCGGAAACTTCAGTAACTAAATATTATAATGAAATTTATTTGTTTTTTTTTAATCGATTTTTACGTAATTTTCGTGATGCGCAATTGTTTGTTCTGCACATCCCGTCATTTCTAGTGCTGTCTTGCAATCGACCTCGCAACACCGATAGATATGGAAAGTGTTAGAAACGTAAGGATGTATAAAATATTTCAATGCAATTAAGTATGCATGCATCTTTTGCATTGTTAATACTTAGCAACTGTATAAATATTTACTATTGTAATAGAACTAAGTTCCGAAATGTGTTGTAGAATTAATTGACTCGATATATCCGTTTACCCGTTCGCCTTGTCTTCAAAGTTAAAGAGTGTAAAATATTGGAAAAAAAGTGTACCCTTAATTATAGTGTGCCTTTTAAATTGAGACGCGGGACTAGGTAAATTTTTCCAGGGTGAAAAGTATCCTATACCAATTAGTTTCAAATATACCTACAATCATCGAAATCTGTTCAGTGTACAAACAGATAAACATAAAATAATAACAAAAAATGTATGATGAAGGTTCTATATCGATAAAAAATTCGTTGCAGTTATATTATTACTGTAGATATTGATATTTTTAACAAATTATGTATATTATATTCGCTATTACAATTAATATTTACCTCAATATTATAAACATGTGTTTACATCAAAAGTTGTAAAATCTAAACAATGCTTAAGCTAGCCTTAAGTGAAAGTTTGAGTATTTGCAATTTATGTAATATTATCAACATATCGGAAGTCTTCTTTAATCTTTTGATTAATTGGATTTAATCGTAGCTTTCAAGGGTTAATTATTTAAGAATTTTTTAAGTACCTTCCATCAGATGGTGCTATTAAAAATGTCAAATACAGAATCTTTTTTTTTTTTTTAAAGAGCTCGGAAATATTTGTTTATGTAAAAAAATAGGAAGTCATTTTCATAATTTTTTTTCACTGGATTTAAGAAGATACCAAATCACTCATACTATAAAAAATTTGTCATTCCTAAAAAGGAGCTTAACATTTTTTTTAAACGAACATCTGATAACACCGTGAACCGTATTTGTTAAGAGTCTGTTTTTATGTAGTTAATTATGTAAAGTGATGCAGGGGAATTACCGTAATAACCCACAGCTGTCTAACAATGCTTGTTTCTGTAATTTTCAATGAGCGTCATCCAATTAAATGTTTACATCATTGACTGTTGCACTCACAACGATCGTTACAAATTAATTAATATATTTCTGAATTAAAATATTAAAGTACGTCTCCCATTGATCCATACAGAAACCTAACCATTTAGAATCATCCGCGACTCTGTAAATTTATTCGTTTGCCACACCCAGCCGAAGCTAAACCTGCGCAAACCGCCATCGTTTCTCTTCAGAAAACCTGCTTCTTTTATTTAGAAAAAGCACTCGTATTGTTTTACGAATGGGTTTTCTAAATCTGCGCATTAAAAATATATTAATTTATCATAATAGCTGTAGCCAGACTTTTATTTATTTAACATAATGTCCATATTAATTTTTATTTTCTATACGGCTGGATAAGATTCATTCCCCAGGATGAAATGTATAATATAAGCTACTGACATGCCAAGTATTCTCCAAATCTGTTCAGTGGTTTTAATGACAGACGGAGGGAAATTCCAAAATATACATTATTTAGCATTTTTATATTATTTTAGTAAGATTTTTAATATATAGGTACATTTATTATTACTATGACATTTAGTAGGTCAGGGCAGCACATAGATTTTTATTCATTACTTCATAGGCCTGAGCGTGTTCCACCACGCTGCTCCAGCATACATTTGTGGAGGCATTACTAGCTCTATATCGACCAAAAAGTTTACCTACATGCAATATTTTTTTAAATACTCAGATTCGACGCCGTTATAGTTTTCTTATTAGTAGGTATAGATAAATATTATAAGGCAACGCATTTACATATAAAATAATATAAATAAATACGAAATATAGTTTTGTGTGAGGTTCATGTAAAATGTCAAAGTTTTGCTCAATTTTTACAGTTCATCAATATCAAATGCATAGTTAAAACTACATAAAACAAGATATAATAAAATTAACCCGTCCGTGTCTTAGAGACTACTGACACTATAAAGAAATAAATAAATAATTATTTACCACTTGACAGGAAAATCTAAACAATTTGGGCGCTAACAAAAGTAATGGATATATTGGAATTATTAATATCCCAAAACTTTAATCCCGCGATAATGATTCGGTTGTAACGCAAACCCGATACTAGTTTGAGGGTTTTTGTTAATAATTGCTTTTAATGGAACAGCGATAGCGGACTTCTAGCTGGGGGACCAGTTTATGTAAAATTTATAATCACTAAAAATCTTGCTCATACACGCAGCGCTTGACGCAGTCAGCGAAATTTGCGTTAATCTCAAACTTCAATCGAAATGAATACCAGTTTTGGCATTCATAGATACGATATATAGATATATTAATTTATGGCTTGGACGAGTTCAAATTTGTTACAAGCTTGCTACTTTTTGCCCTACTTTCCTTTTCATCGTGCGCTCTCTTGGAGCAAACAATAAAGTTATCTGTAAGACATATCTATACTAATATTATAAAGAGGATAGCTTTGTATTTTTGTATGTTTGTAACGAATAAACTCAAAAACTACTGAACCGATTTTAAAAATTCTTTTACCACTTGAATGCTACATTATCCCTGAGTAACATAGGCTATATTTATTAGTAGAAAAAATAAGGGATCCTTGCTAAAACTTCAGTAACAAGAACCTAGGTGTAAAAATGTAAAAAAAAGGAATTTAAAAAAAAAGTTCAAGTAAAAAAAATTAACCCATTACAAATAAATTACTAGAGCATATAAAACTAAAAAAGCAATTTTAATAAAAATATATGATATGGAAAAAGAATAAAAATAGGTTGGCAAGTACAAATTTAAAATTTAAAGGAAAAAAATACATACTTGTGTCCTTTGTAAAGATAAAATTATAAATATACTCAAAATGTTTAAAAATAAAAGTACACCGTGCGAAGCTGGGGCGGGCCATAGCAAGCTAGATGATTAATTAACTAGTTCTTGGAACTGAAACTTAATTAATTAGTTACATTAACAGCCGGAGAGCGAGTAGACAGGGGATATGGTGGCAAGTGGTATCTGACGTAAATGCACATCTCTAACATCGGGGTCGTTCTCAACTCAGTGCCAACACAGAAATACGTTGCAAATCCGCCTTTTAACTTTTGTTCTAGCATTATCACCGAAACGATAAAAAGTTCACATTTGTATAAAATGTTTTATGTGTAATCGATTAACACTTCTCACAGCATCGTGTCTGTTTGTAATGTCCTGATTATATACCACCACCACCAAGCCCCCCTCCCGGCTCTGCCCGCCACAGGTGGTCGCGGTGCGTTGCAATTTTCGTGAGGCTCTCTCATTTTTTGATCCATGTTACTCGTTGATAATGTAGTTTTTGATAGGTGAAAGAATAATAAAAATTGTTCAGTAGTTTTTTAAATTCTTCATTACAAACAAACATACATAAAATCTCTATTTGTAATATTGGCGTAGGTATCTATAGACTACGCCGCTGAGACATAAGGGATTTTAGTGCAAGGGTGAAAATTGGAAGTATTTGTTATAAATTTATCATACGTCTTAAAACATTTTACGTGTTTCGAATATTCAGTAAGTTGATTTGGAAGCGTCTTCGTCACTTTCTTCCCAGTCGACAACGCATCGGTGACATTACGGTTGATCAAGGGCGACGAGAAATATAACACTGTTAAGGTTAAAGATGTCTAATTGATTTTAATTGATAATAAAATATCGTAAAACGAACGAATCAGAATGTCAATTGTCGAGTCAAGTAACAGTAAAGACGCCGAACAGCAATAAATTTAGGTTATGATTGAACAGTAGCATAAAAACTAAATGAAACTAAGTCAGGTCAGCTATATTTCATACAGTCAGACATATTTCTGACTAATTGGATGACACTTTACAATAAAATAATTGTTTGTCTCTTTCATAATATATTCATTTATTACTAGCGGCACGTCCCAACTTCCTTTGGGTTGCATACATGATATAAACTAACTACTAACTATAATAATGCACCATTGAAGTGGTAAGATAACTTTTCAAATAAGTACCGCGGTTCCAGAGATTACCCTCCGCGTATACTCACACTCACAAAATTCGCACATTTGTACATTAAGGCCTAAAATATTTTTAGAAATAGTAGAATCTCAATACATCTCCTCAATCAAATCAATTATTACATTTTTATAATTGTGTTTGTTTGAATATTGAGCTAATTTGAAATGTTATATGGCAAAAAAACACGAATAGCTGTAAATCCGCTTTGATATTACACTATGTTACGTTGTAATCGGATGGATAGGACATGAGTTAGAGTTTTATCCCTTCATCACAACTTAGTAATTTTTCCAACTTATCAGATACGTACTATGTATAAATGAAATTATTTATTAAGCCATATTAATATATACCTGTGACAGTTTCCTGTACACAGTTAAATTAAACGTACAGTCAACTTTTTACAATACAGTTCAAAACAAGAATCTTGCTGAAGGCTTAGTTTCACCGTGCCCGTTGTTAAGCAACTAAAACTATGTATTAACTGACGTAAAATCAGAAAAAATAATATGTATATCTTGTATACATGTTTAAAAAAAAACAATGTAATATATAACTGTATAAATAACTCTGTTATATAACAATGTTATGTTTGTCATAACATATTTTTGGACAATATTATGTATGTTAAAAATTCGTAGTTTTAACAGTAAAAAAAAGCTCTATAAGTTTTAGACTCAGTAAAACAAATTTCCCATTCCTAGGTAGATGTGCAAAAATTAAAAATAATATTCCGTCTAAGTTAATGATGGTACTTCCACATTGTAAACTTGAAACTGATTTCAAAGACATTCTTGTATCTAAGGGAAAAGAAGATACTATAAACTGGTTTATTTCAAAGACAAGATTACCTGGACATGAGTTTGATAATCATAAGTAGTAAGCCAGTAAGTAAATAAGTAAGTAACAGTGAATAGAAAATATTTCTTTGAGACTTCCTTGCCGGTTCTTCTACCAATCCTGCTTATAGTTGGGACTTGTTGAATGGATGAAGTAATTTTGCTTTCGATGAATGTTTTTAAAACAGTCTTAAAATAAAAAAAAAATCATAATTAGTCATTCATTATCTATAAGTATATTGAAGAACATCCATTGCTCTAATAGTTTTTAATACATCTCGCAGACTGCATATCAGACAGGACACCATTTCATATGTAATTTTATTAGAAAGCATAATTCTATCTTAAACATAAAGTTCACTTCACGTGACAATGAAATGAATGCACTCATTGTATTTAATTTCAATTATTCTTTCTTTTCCTTAGAAGTAAAAAGTCTTTAGAAATACGGTAATGTTTCAATATTTTCCCCATTAACACTAATGAGATTTTCGCTTATGTACAATAATTCAAAACATATTTAAGCCTTTGAGCAATAAATGCTAATGACCTTTCGACGATGTCGAGGGCTGCCACCAACCGGATTCATTTTGTATTTAATAACAATATTTATAAACATTCACGCACTACGATTCCCTGTGTTACGGGTGGCATGGACGTATACCAATATCGAGAAACGAAGCCCTTATTGGTAAATTTTATTCCTTCAGTGAAAAATGTTTAAAATCAAAAGCGATTGCCGTCTTGTAATTGGCACATTAAATGTCGACGTAAAACTGGGATGGTCACGCCTGATGTTATGTTTCATCCAATACCTGTGGATGTCCAGGATTCCATATATCTTCCTCGTCCAATGAAGTCATATTCCAAGTTAATCATGCGTACATTGATTGGGATCCAGTACCATTGATAGCGAAAGTGTATTTTATTCATTTACGTTATTACTGCCATGAAATCGTTGGTTCTGTAGTAATTACAGCTTAGAATACTACAGTCGACGCTATACCAATGTCAAGATAACACGCAATATCCTTTTTTAATCGCGCTTCCATCGCAAATTGTTTCTTATTACTTTTAAATAAAGGTGTTATATGTTATTCACTTCATTTGACCTTTGTATCGGATATCAGATTGGGGCCATGCTCTAGACCTCGATCTGAATTATTGAGGTATACCTAAGTACACTGGATTTTATTCTTAGTTAATTAGGAAGATAGGAATTAATTATACAATGATTTTGAAATACAGACGACAGTGTTTGGTGGACATGTTATCTTCTATACTAACAATAAAACTGTAACGAGGTCAAATCTGGTAATGAAACATTTTTTGGTTTTTTACTTTCTGATTGTCTAAACATGTACAAAATGACTGAACAAATAAAGATGGTTGGCATATTTGGAACTTACATTATAAATCTAGGAGACTTCATCCCGATCCCGGGAAATGAATCTGTTTTCGCGGAACTTTCCAAAGCGAAGCGCTTATGGGCTTTTAGTTGACAATAATGATTATGGATATTCCAGTACGTATATAAACTGATATGCAATCAAAATAAGTAAATGATACATGTTCAACGTATAAGGTGACAAGAGTAAATAAGATTAATTATTTTGTTAAAAATTGTTACAATCGTCAATATGTTCCTATAAAAGGCACGTATATTCATAATCTCTTACTTTATTTTTGGTTGTAAAATATTGGTCTTATTTTGCATTTATTTTGACACAGATGTATAGTATATTTATCCTTATATTAATTGTGCTGTCATTGTCTGACTGCTTATTTAGACCTGAAGTTTGCATTTGCGCTTTTAAATTTACACAATTTTATTTTTATATCATCTTTTTCATAGAGTTGAAGAGTATAATGCCTATTCGAGATGTCAGTCTTCCTTACAATTTTTTCAGAAATCTTGCCTATTTTTCACATACTATTCGACTGTATTAACAATAAAGCGTGTATGATGAAAATACTCAAAAGAAAATATATCGTGTAATGTTAGAAAAAGCATGCCATTATTATTCAATTCAACTAATGTCGTTGTTTATACTTGTCTTTTCTCAGCTATACAATAATAAAAATAACAATGATAACATTTCCAGAAAGTTTTTCGGAACTACCGTTTGTCAAGTTTTCTGACTCGACGACTGTTTATTGTGATGTCTCATTTGATAAATTGTGATGTGTATACAACGTTCTCGTAATCCACATCCCGTGCGGTCTGGTAAAAACCGCTAGTACCCTACTGTTGAGGCCACTGTTGGTTAGATAACAGCGATTATGCTAGATACTATTAACCCTGTATTTTCTGTACTAATCAACTATCAAAAATTCATGAAATTTTGTCTTTATGTTTTATTGTTATATTTCGATATATCCTTCCCCTTAGTAATTACTAGAACATGTATGACATTTTATGTGTGACATTTTATTTTTACTAATGTTTCCATTTGCTTTTTTTACTTCGTTTGTATATCTTTTTGTACTCTGCGAATTTGGAAGTTATTACTCTGGACAGAGTTACTTACTTTCGTTTTTTAAGTTAATATTATGTTTTCATTTAATCATTTATTAAACACATCGTAAGCATTCATTTTATATATAATATATATAAGATTTTTATTTGTATATAAGATTTTATATATAAGATAACGGTAAATCATCACCAAAATAATTAATTAACTAAGCCTTTTTTAGATGACTTAAATTAATGCAAACCAAAATCTTTTAAATGCATATAAAATGTAAATTATTTAAACGAAGTAATTTTTCCATTATTGAAATGATTAATTCTTTTTCCTCCTGCCCTCTATCCCACGTTACGTGGGGTCGGTACAACATGTTTTCTTCTTCCATTCTTCTCTGTCAGACGTCAGCTCCACATCCACACCTTTGTTATTCATATCCTCTTTCACACAGTCGATCCATCTTTTCTTCGGTCTGCCTCTACTCACATATACATCCACATGAATTGAAATGATTAATTGTATAAAAAAATTAATAATGGATTGTCTGATGACAACGAAGTTCAGTTATTGTATTCACAATCAATATAAAAAAGTGGCGCCGAAGTTTTTAAGATTTTGAGCGATACGGGGTAAGTGAGACCGGATTAATACATATATTAATATATGTTAAGAGCATTATCGGGTTGACGACTGTAGCCACTCTTACATCGGACGTGGATTAGGCGAAAGTGAGTGAGTGCGATGAATAAAATAATATTAATTCGAAGTTGGTTTTTACAAACACTTTACAAAAGTCAAACTACACTATTGCTTCAACAAATTTCCACCGTGAGTGATCCCGGAAAGAGAAACAGCAAGAAACTCCCAAGGAGACTTATCTTCAAATTCATTTTAGTGCATGTGTTTAAATTCCATGTTCATGTAAAGCATGTAATACATGTTCTCTATGTCACCAACATATCTCATTACGTAACAGATATTCGGTGTTTGGGTCGAGTCGTAGTTTCGGGATTATGAAGACTTGTGCACGTGTCAAATTACACTTTACATAATTTCTTTTATATAAGCAGTTCAGTTACTTATCGCAGGTTTACAATTATTAACATTTTGCGATCTCTCTTTTATGGTGCAAAAACCACCTGCTCCAAATGATTTTAAACGACGCAATGTTGCATAACATAAAATGTAATATGTAAAACAAACACACTTGTAGAGTATCAGCAAATCACACCACACTACAAATATGTAACTTTTTTTATAGAACCACGGTGTAGACTGCGAGGGAATCCTTACAGTTACTCAATACAGATTGGTAAATAAATGAAAATCCATAATGAGGATAAACTGATTGTAGATTGATGAAAGTTGGTAGAAAATTAATTAACAGCGTGTTAGACCATGCCCTTAGTTTGCCCGATAAAGAAATCAATCGTGCCCTACTAAGCTAACCTGATCGCTAGTGGGTGAAGCCAACGTGAATGATAAATAATAAAAAGATTGATAGAGCGAGTAAGCTCGATCAGTTTAATCAACCACGATGTCAAAATGCCCTTATACACAGTAAATTGCTGAAGCCGTTAGAATGAACGTTGTGAACTTTTGTTCAAACGGACCATATTTGGATAATACCGACCACATCGCAACCACAACGTAATCATACAGCGTTTAGTCGCTGTGTTGTGTTGTAGTTGTGTTTATATGTAACTAACTTTTTATCGACCTACTTTTGTGGTACACTTTCTGTAGAACGTAACATAAGGTGGCGAGTGCCAAGGCTTCAACAAATCGTAATCGTAAAAAAGTATATTTCTATTTTTGCTTCATGTTTTATGAACATCGAGAAGGTGACAATTTGTCGATTGGCTCCTCGTAAACTTATTATTTTCCAATATTGCTATCAATATGTATATTTAATTAATTTTAAATAATTATCACATAGAACCATCAATTGTTACGCAAAGGTGTTTTCAAGTTCTTTACGGACGTTTTATGAATTTTAATTCTTGTTCCTTCTAAATAATATGTATATTGCTCTTATACATCTTAATCAATCAATCATTTATGTGTATAGTAACGGATGTAAATATCAATATGGCCGTTAACTCGGCTAAAAAGTATTTAGCGTACAATTTTAAAAACTGTTAGAATCAAAATTCAATATACTGTGAGGTAATAAACAATTATTTACTAAACATGTTGACGTGAATAAACTACTCGTTACGTAAATGTGTTATTTAGTGCCATGAATATCTTTTATATTTAAAATAAAAAATCCATTTATATTATATGAATGTATAAATTTATTTCGCGTATCTCCGAAATTACTTTCATAAAATTTTGTATTTAAGTAGGTTTTGCTTTTTACAATAACCTATATAGTCTCCTGAAAAAACGAAATTTTCAATACAAAATACATTTATTTTTTAGTATTTATTAGAGAGCGCCATCTAGTATTCTTTTCTGGTACTTGGAATATAGATAATGGATGATAACCTACAGTTATCTCAAATTTTTGTGAGATGGCGAATTAGTCTTTCGAAAAAACACCATTTTACATTAAAAAAAACACTGAGTGGTGCTCGGTTTCAAGTACTATCTATTAAAATAACTAAGCACTTGAAAAGGCAAACTTGCCCCCTTTTTATTTTCGTTGTTATCAATACATTTATGTTTTAGGGGAATACCGGTTCTATGGTGAAAGATTAACTGTATAGAAGATTTTAAGTCTACATATTTTAAGTTCATGTTTGTAAGGTTTTAAGTTTAAGTTCCTACTGAGTTTAAGCTAGAATAAGAGTACTACGAACGACGATTCTTTGTTTTGTGTTTTCCGCTAGCTCGCGGCTGGCTCACACTAAACACATGATTGGTGTAGATGACTATAATATTGTGGGCCATAAGCATTGTACAGTACCATTTTCGACACCCCAACAAATACCTGGTAGGTGCCAATATGTACACGTACTTGCAAAATAAGTAGGTCATTGGATTGCGTAGAGAAATGCCAAGTTACCTACTAATGGTATTTACTCTTTGCAATCCTTTTGCTGAGAGGCTTAGAGCCGTAAAACTAGATTTGTACTACTCTAAACTGTTAAGATCACAGAGTAAAGTTGTAACTGGCGTATGTATTTGATTTAGACACGTGCTTTAAAACTACTAGTTTTAATGTGACCTACTGAAGTATAGAAAGAATGGATTTATCTTTTGGACATTCGATTAGTTTTTAAATTTCTGTACGTATAAAAATTACATGAAACTTGACAACCCTAATCAAAAAAATCGGTTCTTGTGAAAATATTATTATTAATATATTTCGACATAATATATTCGACATCTACTGAATAGTATTCGTCTATTGGTGACACCGCGTGATTGTTTAATTTCCGTAAATGATTTATGAATAATACAAATGTTATATGTATTGCGCCAACGAGGTCATGGTGTGAGGTAGGTCAAGTGAATGCGGCCTGACTATAATTGCCACAGGGTATCTAACCTTTCTCAAGTTGACTAGCACATTAGAGAAATCTTGCTCGTCTGAAAAATCTATCTATGAATCTAAGTTAAAATTATTGTAATTAATTTCAAAATGTAGACTAAGGTAGTACTTAAAGAGAAAAGATAAAAAATCCTCACGGAATCCGAGGTCTATTCCGATGTATTATCACCTGCTACCCCCGGTATTAAGGTGCAATTTAAATTGACTCGCTTACATTTCTTATGAAGTCATTTTAATGTCTGCTTTTGTTGAAATTGAGTCTTTAGTACTTCAGCACAAGGTATATAATAAAACGATGTAATCTCTAGGTAAAATGTGAGACACTCCTCATTCCAATCACTAAAAAATTCCCCTCAACTTTCACTGACATTTAATTTCATCATTGTGTCTTGTTTTAGGGATTCGTAAGACAACATTCAACGTAAGCATTGGTAGCCTATGTTGTGAACTTCGGAAGATGTGAGTTCGAATCCTGCACGGACTTCTAATTTTTCAAATTATTTGCGTACTCTTATAACAAATTAATTATCACTCGCTTCGGTGAATTAAATCATCGCGAGAAAACCTGCTCATCTGAGAGTTCCTGTAATGTTCTCAAAGTGTGAAGTCTGTCAACCTGCACATGGTCAACATGGTGGACTACGGCCTTACCCCTCTCATCGTGGCAGGAGACCCGGGTCTAGCTGTTAGATAATTACGGGTTGTAATGATGACAGCGTTGAAACATTCATAGCGTATCCACCGTTAGGTAATTTACTTGTTCAGACACCACAGTACATGGGGACAACAAAAAGCGACGTCTTCGCAAGTAATGATCTAGCTGTTTAAAATCATCGGAAAAAATAAAAATTGTTTAGTTTGGAGTCGGGTCGTCGGGTATGATGAATGAATTATATGAATGTGACAATTTTATTTTCTATCATTGCGCAGATAAAGAAGGTTGAGAGGGAATGCCGGAGTTTAATCTATATATGTTTTCTTTGAAATCATTGTACTATGCACCTTGGAATTTTAAAAATATCTGTTTCCTTCACAAGTTCCTTCTATTTAATATGTTACATAATATATTATAAGACGGTTATTTTTTAACGCCCTATTTTTTACTTTTTTCTTATTTTTTATTGTAAAGTGACTCAATGAAATCAGAATTTGCTTAGTTATGCTTTCGTAATAAGCCTTCCTAAATCTGTGTTCTTACAAATACGAAATTTGAAGAAATTCCCTTGAGATATTTCAACGAAAAAAGCATGTACTATAAATCCCCAATATGTCATAAATGGTCAAAGCCGGATTCCCGTGTCGGACGCCTGTCGTTCTATTTCAAGGACCTTTATAATGAGAATTCTGTTCTTTGACTGGACATACGGAATCTCAATGACGGTCGCACTAATTGACTTTCTATTTCTCACACAGTATATTAAAACTCACCTAATAAACATGTTTGGAAACTTACAAAATGAGAACATAAAAACTTGCAGCGGACGTCATACGAGTAGTTTTTACGAGTATTATAAGATATATAGATATATATATATATATATATTTACCTTACTCGAAACCTAAAACCTTGCAGCGGACGTCATATGAGTAGTTTTTACGAGTATTATCAGTTATATATATATATACCTTACTCGAAACCTAAAACCCGATCACTGCCTTTCAAACTGTTGAATATCCTACATCTGATTTAGGACAAATTATACCTTGTTATTCATAACAATAAATCAAACGAACATTGACGATTTTAATATTTTATTAACTATTACTACATGAGATTTGAATGATGAGATCGTAAAATAGTTTAAGTACGCATTGCTGTTATAAATATTACCAAAATATAATCGAGTGATCCCTAAAGTCAGGCTTCTCGGGGGTCAGCAGTCTCGTTGTGACTTTGATCTATGTAATTGGGTCGAGATATCGGTACATAAAACTAAAATCGTGAGTACCCGTTACTGATAAAATGTATAATGTCCGAGATTAAATAAGTTTAAAATCATAGGTGGATAATGCTAATCAAAATCATGATAGTTTTATTGTGGACAGAAGGCATTTCTCAATTATTGTGTCAATTTAGTTCTTCTGTAGTCTACTCAAGTATAACGAACGTTACGTTTGGTTTTAAAAAATGCAACATAATATTTATTTATACTTTTTTGCAACATTTTCTGAGCGGCCTGGTATGAACAAGGATATATATTTTTTATGCAATTTTGTCTCAACTTAAAAATTGTTATCACTCACCAATCGAAATATTTTTTTAATACTAAAAAAAATGTTTTTATTGCATTTCAAGGTATTTCTTTTCATGAAGTCTGTTTTGTTAATTAACTAAAACTGCACCGATTAACCTAACCGCGTTGTTGCCAGTAATCTACCAGCTATCATCTACCATGTCACCAAAATGAGTTATTACGTGGCAACGAAAAGCGTTTGTTTTTAGGTCAATAACGATCATGCGTTACAAAGATGTAACCACTAAACACTAACCGCAACGAAGTAGGCCAGTATTTGAGGGTTATGTTGCTTTAAATCATTACAGTACATAATAATAATAATATGAGACGAGCAAAAACTGTTACGCCCGAGCAAAACCTGTTACGCCGTTATTTTCAATTATTATATTTTGTCTATGATTTTCCATGAAACAACCGTTTACACGTATGTGGTGTGGTTTTAAAGTTTTGTGTTTCATTTTTAAATTCTATATTTTAACTTTTAATTAATATATCACACATATACTGTGGATATATTGCAGATAATAAGATACTCGTAAGTCATTGAATTAAAAAACAGTTACGCAGTTACAGTTACATATGTGGTATAGCAGTGAAATTATTTATATATTTTTACATTAATTCTGTAAGAATATAAATATTTAATGTTATTTAAATTTTGTATAACTATATACTTCTTATTTTTTTAATAAATCGTGAATTTGGTATTTTCGGTTAATTTCTTACCCGTACGAATAACGCAGACTTATAAGTTATAAGTTAACTTATAAGTTTGACTGGTTTGAAAGAATGAACAATGATTTTCTTACAATAACTAAAATTAGAATGGTAAAACACAAAAAAAAATATATCTCAAAAATTCAACTGTGACGACAAAGTGACTTAAAAACTAAAATTATAATTCAATAGAAAATCCAATGAATAATTGCCGTAATATGTTGAAAAGTGTTTTGGCAGCTTAGTGTTCTAGATCGAAGGATATTGGGTACAGCAAATTTAGACGTGATCAATACTTTTTCCATGTTAATAACCGACGAGCAGACGAGCCACCTATGGCGAGCGGTCACCGGCGCCCATGGACATCAACAACACCAAACGTATCACTAATACGTTGTAGCCGAGAAAGAAGAAGAAAGAAAGAAATTATAGTATAATAGTTAAGATTATTATAAAAGTATGCACAATACATTGAATTTTTTTAAGTCGGTGCATACACACTTTAATGATAAGCTTGCAGTGTAACAGGTATCAAAACCACAAACAGCTCGTCACTCGGTTGGATTATTCTGATGAAGAAATCCTGAATTGTTGAATGACGGACTGGTTTTACAATGTTAATATTAAGAAAATATCTTTAATGCGGCGAAATATATAATATCCATTACGAAGTTACACGCTTTATCTTCAGAATATATTAATCAGATACTCCCCATATGTAAAGAGGACGAATCCTGTGTCCGTTATTCCGAGTCATTTAAAAAAAGAATCATTCAAATCGGCTTATAAACTGTAATTGAGTTATGGTTGGACATAGGTACATATTAAAATTTAAATACATAACCATAGAACCACCAACTGTTTTGAATTCGTTTAATAATAAATCTTCCGTTTAATAATAATATATCTTCCGTCAATTTACGTCAGTCGCAATGTTCGCTACGGAATTTACTTTCCAATGATCGTAAATTTCGCTTTTACGCAAAAAGTCATTCACAAACGTTATGTGATAGTGACGTAACATGGATGACCTCATTCTAAACTCGTCATAGAAACTAGAGGTGTCATACATGTATTGAATTAAAATATTTATTAGTGTAGGTATATGTGTGTAACACTTGAATTTCATCGAATCCAGAATAAATAAATCTGTGGAATGAAGGTACACAAATACAACATCACAAACATTCATAACCCGAGAACGAACATTTGTCTGGTACATAAATGTCTGCAGCAGGCAGGCGACTCCCAACAACGCTAAGTGGTTTATCATTTCCCAGCCTCCATCCCAATTGCTCGGGGTCGGCACATACATCACTATTTTTCGTCATCTCAATGCACACATCCTTAATCTTCATATCGTCTTCCACACAGTCCATCCACCTCTTCTTCGGCTAAGTGGTGGACATGGAAATAGTTGGTAAGTTAAGTGACCCTGATACGTCTGATACCTAATATTACGTCTAAAAAGTATAGAATAACAAAGGATAGTAAATAACATTTTTAATGTCTATATCCAACAAATGTGCGGTCGGGTTACCTGACGGTATGAAAGCATGACGCATAGATTCATAACGTAAATTATTTTTATATCCTCAAGTGATCCGTAAAAAATATTTTGAATGAATGAAAGAGACAAATAGAAAGAAATATATTTATTCACGACTTGTACAACAAAAAACATAAACAATAATCTTAAATAGCAGTAAAAAATATATATACAAAAATATAATAATTCATATAATAATAATAATAATATATACCTATAAAAAGAAATAGAAATAACACAAAGAAAGAGAAAAAATATATAAAACAAAAATATTTATAATTTAATGAGTGTGCTGCAGCAACAAGCAGTAAATAGGAGCGCACTCACTTTTCAACTTGTTTCTTTGGTTGTCTTTTTATTTTGAGAGAAAACTAGTTTTCTTTTAGTTTTTCACTGATAATTATGGATAAAACTCGATAAATTCCGAACAGCACAAAATATTCATTCAGGAACATGGGCGCGTGTATGACTGAAAATGTAATGACTTAGCATTTTCGGTCTAGTTTTTCTGATAATCTGGATTAGTATGGATGAATATTGATTTTTTTTTTCAATTTTTTTGGGTCCGAACTTTCGAGATTTGATAGGTTCTAGTCGATTTCTTTGCGTTTTCTTAAATATCTTTTTATTATTAATTTAATGACAATACACAAAAAAATATTTTACTCTGTCTCATATGTTATGTAATGATTTTTCAATTTTTTTAGTAGTAGCTTCTTTTCGTTCAAGTCTCTACGCTACCTGCGTTATTTCTACCCTAACTTTTATTTTGATCTGCTGTTTTGTTTTATCATATTGTGTATTGTATTCCCTTTTTTGTTTTATTGGTTGAATGTCACCTGCTATCTTCTGATTGAGGAAACGGCTGGTAGGTTATAAAGTAATAGTTATCGCTGTAGAGAAACGGCTTCCTAACACAGACGTTAGGTTTCTGTAGGGGCTGTAGGAAACCGGTAAAACAGTGAGTACAACGACATATTCAGAAGAGTATTATGATAGCTGGCAACCTTAACTTGTTTTCTTTGGGTATCACTAAGATTACAATTATGACGTACTAAAATGTGCACCTCACCTCAGATGGCTCCGAAGCTTAGTCTGTAGCGACCCCCGCCGGCCGAATGAACGGTACCGGGTGTGATATTCGACAGATGCAGATAGAT
>PDGT01000033.1:3815876-3844898 GCA_003671415.1 Megathymus violae
CAATCTTAAATGGCAGTAAAAAATAAATATATACAAAAAATATAATAATTTATATAATAATAATAATATACACATATAAAAAGAAATAGAAATAACACAAAGAAAGAGAAAAAATATATAAAACAACAATATTTATAATTTAATGAGTGTGCTGCAGCAACAAGCAGTAAATAGGAGCGCACTCACTTTTCAACTTGTTTCTTTGGTTGTCTTTTTATTTTGAGAGAAAACTAGTTTTCGTCTAGTTTTTCACTGATAATTATGGATAAAACTCGATAAATTCCGAACAGCACAAAAGATTCATTCAGGAACATGGGCGCGTGTATGACTGAAAATGTAATGACTTAGCATTTTCGGTCTAGTTTTTCTGATAATCTGGATTAGTATGGATGAATATTATTTTTTTTTTCAATTTTTTTGGTTCCGAACTTTCGAGATTTGATGGGTTCTAGTCGATTTCTCTGCGTTTTCTTAAATATCTTTTAATTATTAATTTAATAACAATACACTAAAAAATATTTTACTGTGTCTTAATATTATGTAATGATTTTTCAATTTTTTTTAGTAGTAGCTAATTCAATCTCTACGCTACCTGCGTTATTTGTACCCTAACTTTTATTTTAATCTGCTGTTTTGTTTTATCATATTGTGTATTGTATTCCCTTTTTTGTTTTATTGGTTGAGTGTCACCTGCTATCTTCTGATTGAGAAAACGGCTGGTAGGTTACGAAGTAATAGTTATCGCTGTAGAGAAACGGCTTCCTCACACGGACGTTAGGTTTCTGTAGGGGCTGTAGGAAACCGGTAAAACAGTGAGTACAACGACATATTCAGAAGGGTATTATGATAGCTGGTAACCTTAACTTGTTTTCTTTTGGTATCACTAAGATTACAGTTATGACGTACTAAAATGTGCACCTCACCTCAGATGGCTCCGAAGCTTAGTCTGTAGCGACCCCCGCCGGCCGAATGAACGGTACCGGGTGTGATATTCGACAGATGCAGATAGATACATATTTGTACTTGGGATTAAATGTATTGTTGTATCATATCATATTTGGGTATTTCCATGTCACCCAGAGTACCACACTCGATAATATTTTTATCATTATCAAATAACTGATTGTTTGTCGTTTTTTAAAACGTGTGCTTTGAAATATAATAGCGTAGAATTAAATTTGACGTTGTTCGAGTCGAGAATAATCGTTTGCTGAGACATTTTTTGACACTGACGTACAGTCACCTAATCCCAGCCCAGCCGACACCGATGCGGAGTGTCGCGGTGACGCGCTGATCAAAGAAACTTTTTCGATATTCACAGATATTTTTCGAGGCGATAATTTCTACGCCGGTCTCATAGAATATCGAACCTTTTATTTGGTTCTTAACAAAAGTTATTCTTGTCGTTTTCAAAATTCAATCTCAACAATTAATTTCGTAACGATATAACGATATAAATCCGAAATAGAGTCCTCCCCACCTTAACTCTATAATATACATATGAAATTTCAAATCCTTCGACGCAGTAGATTTAGAGAAGAAAACAAGCTACGGCAGACGAATCCTGTGCATCTGTAAGGGTTCCGTTGTTCACTGGATGAAATCTAAAAATTATAAAATATTTTTACATCTGATGCAACAATAGTAACGTAAAAAACAACGTTTTGAAATAAGTTAACAAAAAAAGAAGTCGAATCTCATGTGTTAAATATTTTAACCGAACCAGTTTAGTTTTTATGTATACACACAAAATCTTGTATATTTTATCTTCTGCATAGTGCACTATAATATTATTATAATGTGATTGTAACATTTTTATTTTAACAATGTTGTTTGCCATTAAACAGGAAATGTCATAAACATTTTATAATAAAATTATTTGTCTTTATAGATTATATTAAAAGTATAGTAAAAGATGAGAAGGAAATATTATTATATAAAGCGTTACTTCATAACACTTTATTATTATTTACTCGTAGAGAACATCTTATTACTGGCCAAGAAAGCCATACAGTGCAACAATTGCATGATGAAACTGTTGCTGCTGTGAAGAATCTTCAAAGCCTATAAACCATTTTTCTATTTTATCAATACATACAACACGCAACAGATATAGTTGATCAGGCGTTACTTTGCGTAAATTCATTGTCATTAAATTAGTATTAATTTACTTTACAACAATCCGCGAGCACAATGTATGATACTTCTATACATCATATGTATACTTCTATACATGCGTAGAACCTCCCTCTCTCCCATAAAGGCGAACATGCATTTATAATAAATAAAAGTATATAGCAACATCCACACTGTCACTCACCCTGAGATAGCAGAATTAAATAGAAACGACTAGAACTTTTATACGGAACAGAAGAGGAGTTAGACAAGGAGATCCTATTTCTTCAACAATTTTTATCGCGGTATTAGTTTGTCCGGCTGAGATGATGATGATGATGATGTTAATTGTCTTATTGTCCGAAAATAACATCAAGTTATAATTAACGATAAAAGCCCTACACGATGTAACCCAACCGGTCGGCCTGGAATTAAATCGCAGTAAATCCATATTACGTCGAATAACATCAAGATTCCATTATATCTAGAAAATGAAGTTCTAAAATAATTTAAAGCTAATTTCTTTTTAAAAGCAAAGAAAAGAACATGAAATAAAGTAAAAGTTTTGGAAGTTAAAAGAAGTCATGAAAAGTGATATGTAGATAAAAATGAAAAAATTTCATGGTACCATCTTGTTTATCTTACGCTAGCCAAACTTAAAAGGTCACATGAGAATAAATAGTATAATTTGATAAGTCCACCAAGTATGGAAAGAAATTTATTAAAAGTAAAAAAAAATCAGTAAGTATATCATACAATTATTAGTAAAAGAACCAATGTCATTCATGCTTATGTCATTCTGAGATACTTAAGTGGCGCTGGGACGGTTATATAGCTAGACTGACAGTCAACGGAAGGACACACAGACTGACATTGCAAAACGGACCACTAGACACATGAAAGAGAGGTAGGCCAAACGTAGTGTGGGTAGATGACAAAATACATGTGGCTTGCAGAAGGACGATATTTGCAGTAAATAATAACGGTACCTGGAAATTACTAAAGAAGTCCTTCACCTTCGAGTAGAAGAAGACCTTACTAGCTTAGAAAGTTAAATCCAATCCAAGCCTTTTTAATTTTATTTGCTTATTATGAATTACAATAAAAACTGGCAAACGTTTCGAGACTACCTCGTGAATGTTTCTTTGTAATGAGAAGTAAGTGAGTAGGAATATCCGAACGGTAATCTGTAGACCGCGGTATTTGGGACAGGCAGCCGAGCGAGACGCTGTCGAAACCGTCTGGACACTCCTATGAGCTAAGGAAATGTAGTCTTTATTACCACACGTCTAAGTCCTTACCGATCCGAGCATGCTTACCTCGAGGCTGGCCAGCGAGGTGGAGCCGTAAGCATGGTTAACATAGAGCGAGTTACAGGCAGCGGGGAGATGGTAACGGGTCTACTAGAACTGGTAAAGGCTTGTAAGGTGTTTTATGACGTCAGTATGAATGGGCCCTTGCGAAAATCACACGAATGTACCGCTTGTATGTTGCAAATGTTTGTTAATGCGACAGTGAGAGTAATGACCGATATTGTTCGTTGTAAACAAGTTCATGGACATAGCCTCATTTTTTGTTATGATCATAATAAGTAGGATTTTGTGTTATTATAATTGACGTAAGAATTTTTGCTCCCTAGGGACTTTTCTTAAAAGGCCTAAATTGTTTTCTCCAACGCTGGTGAGGTTTGGTAAACCTTACACCTCGGAAAATGCAATGACAAATCTTGTGTGTGTAGACTTTCTCACGATATTCCTTTTTCGAAACAAGTGATTACTAATTTCTAAAGTACGACTGTGTATTCGAACTTCAGTGTCAGAACTTCCAACAAGACACGGAACGCCGTTGTAATTGATCGAGTACTAGGTATTGTAAACTGCAAGAAAGACGCACTGTCGTTTTTAAATATGGATTTTACGTGACGGATTTTTTTCACCGTTTCTTCCGTAGCAAAAACATTTTCTTAACTAGTGCTTGTAGTTGTCAACCAAACAATTACAAGATATATTTACCCTTTGTATCTTCTATATAAATTTGATAATCTGAAGCTATGCTCTAGTTTTCGGAAACTATTATGTAGACATCAAAACGGAGACTAATCATAGAATATTGTAGTTACATTTTAATATGTTTAGGGTTGTATTTCTATACTGCTATGCTATATAAATGCTATAGTTAATGTTATGCCACACAATCAAGAAATCTAAACATATCATATAATTCTAACTAATCGCTTTCTGTACCTGAAAGATATATGAGAAAAAATATTACTAGGGGCCTTTATTAACGTAATAGAACCCAAAATAATAGAAGTTAGAATTTTTGTCTGTTTGTCTGTGCGTTTGTTCGCGCTAATCTCAGAAACGGCTTAACCGATTTTGTTTTGATTTTCACTAATCTATTGCATTAAGCATCACTTAATACTTAAAGTTTGATTTATTACAATCCGTCCGTAAATAAAAAAGTTATAAATAAATTTAAAATAAAGTAGGCACTATTTCTTAGCGGAAGGCGTACTGTTTCCGAAGCGAAGAGAGGGCTTGCTAGTATCCAATAAAATTATGAAACATGTTCACAATTATACATAACATGCCGTATAGGTAATAAACTTTTCCAATTCGGCCACTTTTACTCCTGTAATAGTCGTTCTCGAAAATTCCACTTACGATCTCAGTTACCTTGAAATCAAAACCCGAATGCTTGTTGAAAGTGACCTTGGTTCTTGAGCTAATTTTCAGTATTCTGATGTAAGTTGTATGTATGTATGGTCTGATATTTATAGGCTGCATCAGTCCAGGGCATCATCAGCGAGTCAATTCGATCGTTGATCGAGTGTTGGATGAGTTACTATGGGTAGCATAATTCCAAGAGCGCATCTGTTTATCGGAGGGCACAATAAACAATAGGTTCCTTATTTTAGCATCAGCTAGCAGTCGCTCAGCATTGGAGCATGCTTACAAACAACATAAGAACTTCCAGCACTCGAGTTGGCCCCTTACCCATCCACCAACGTGTAATGGAGCAGCGTGGTAAATTATACTTTAAGTTTCCTAGCTCAGGCTGCAGCGTACGATTGAAATGTTGACGCTATAACATATTCTGTAATCATTATATTAGCTGGCATTTAAATTTTCAAAATGTTGTTAAACCTCGATTGTTTTACAAATTACTTATAACTTGATAGGCATTAAACCGTTATAAACGTAACGTAAGCTTTAATCTTTATGTTGACGTTTTAAATTTGTGTGCTCATACGAATTATATTCTTGCATAACACTGACGCTTATAATCGCGACTTAGCAAATTCAGAAATCGCATCGCTCAACTGTTCTCGTGGTGCCCGCGCCGTGTGTTTTGTTTGGAAAGCAAATTTATATTTAATAAAGGTTGGCGAATAGAAAACGATGCGTGGTTTACATTTGTGGGTCAGAACACATCATCATAGCTTACATAACTTTGTTGGTGCGGTCAATCCATTAACGACCCAGTGAAGACTATAGGTGATAGGTGGAGGGGTATGGCCAACGAGTTTCCGAACACTTTCCATATTGCTTAAAGGTGACGACGGCAATCAATACCTCTAAGTATTTAAATTAGAAATATAGGAAGTATTACAAATTAATTATCGCTCGTTTCATTGAAGCAAATCGTCCCGCGGGAACTCTCAGGTGTTAGTTTACCGTAATATTCTAAAAAGCGTAGGAAGTATGCCAATCCAAACTTGGCCAACGTGGCGGAATGTGGCCTTGACCTCTCTCAGCGTGAGACGGACCATAGCTATACGATAATTATGGGTTGTAATGAATGATAAATTCATACTTTTTTTTTGCTTGCAACTAGAAAGTGGTTAAAGAAAACAGGGTCATCTGAATTTTATGTCAGCTATTTTAACAGACAAGTACAATAGAAAGGATGCAACAGTTACTACTCACAACTTATAATGCACGGCTGGGTGCGGATGTTCTTACACAATGACTGATTGATTGATTGAAAAATTAGTATACTACTTTAGTTAATTGTAACTTATCATTTTACACACATCTTGGCATTATGATTTTTGGTATAACTCTCAGGTATTTTCTAACGATGTTTTGTTTTACTAAGAAATTAAATATATATTTCTACACACTTGTTATGCTATTTAATCATTCTGCATTAGAAAACTTGCTAATTTATATTGTTGATATTAATTACTACTATTTGATATGAAACTATTTAATTCATAACACAATTTATTCTTACAGTTTTATTGTATTAACTACTTGTGTATAGCATAGGTTTCGAAAAGAAATACAATATTATCAAATACCAGAACAAATCGACACTTACATGTAACATACTTGGCAGTTGGTGTATACCTGTAAGTCTAAGCTGCAGGTGTAGAACCCCAAAAGGTTAGGACTCGATGTTAACCGGTTTTCAACGCTGACCTAGTTGACGACAACCGAACGTATGAGCGGACCAATGTAAATCAAAGAGGGGAAAATTTAATTCATAAAAACAAGATCATTATTAGGGTATATAATAAAATCAGCATATCTCATAACAATCAATACCTATTACGCCATGAGTAATATTAATAGATATTTATTTACAACAGCATATATTTACTATACATGATGATGTAATTTGTATTAAAATCGGAAGAATATCATCATAAAAATAAGTTAGCTTACATCACATATATCTTGATTATTTATCAAGACTGACTTGGAGTAACCCTATACCTAGATTACACAACTTTATGACAAATAATATAAACTTATGTGTAATATTTCTTATTGTAATATTTTTATAAGCATATAATTGAAACAAAAATATATAAATAAAAATTTAAATAATAAACAATAGAGTCACTAGCGGTGTTATTGGTAAGCAAATATATCGACAAACAGCTGAGAAGCTAATCAGAGACTAAATACAAGAGCCGTACAATATGTAGCCCGTCTGTAGCGTTCTATAATATCTCGTACCCTGAAACGCTTGCGTTAATAGCGTCCAACCCTACTAGTTACAGGGTGTTTCAAAATGTTCATGACGAATGTTTACAATTTTTAAAACACTCCTGAATTTATCGTGATTATAATATTTAAAAAATGCAATCAAAATCAAAAAACAAGTAATCTTACGCGAAATACAGCTCTTCTATTACAGAAATAAATATTTAAAATTATATCTTTTGTCCAGTTCTATTTAATGCATCGTTAAATAAAAAGAATTAGAATAAATAAAATCCAGAATAGTCTTTCGGAATACTTAATGAATAGTAATTTAAAATACTTTTGTAAATTTAATTCGTTTAGAATATTAAGAAACCACATAATTTTTGTGTTTGTAGTAAAAATACTTTTATTATATTTGAGAATGTAAAGAAAAAAAATCGTAATTGGTATTGACAGCATTGTGAAGAGATAAAATAATATTATAAACTGCTTCTCCTACAATCGTATCACGAACATATAATAATCATGCACAATAAGAATCCACTGAATATAATTAAAATTTATTCAATCTTGATTTATAGCGTAGTTATATGCAATTGTTATCTTGGAAATAAGGAATCCCCGAAGTAATTACGTTTGCTTCTTTCAAAATGTATATAAGTACCATATTAATGATGTATATATTTTTATCCAAGAGATAAGTAATGGATTGATAGTCCAGCTTGTGCCGGTTAGGACAAAGCTGGAATTGAAATGGGAGGCAACTAGTGACTTTA
Source organism: Megathymus violae (assembly GCA_003671415.1). Classification (NCBI taxonomy): domain Eukaryota; kingdom Metazoa; phylum Arthropoda; class Insecta; order Lepidoptera; family Hesperiidae; genus Megathymus; species Megathymus violae. Next base: position 3,823,711 of record PDGT01000033.1, read on the forward strand.
TTTTTCAGAATTATATGTATAAAATTTCATATTTTGGAAGCTACTTAATCTATCAAGCCTAGTTGTTATCGTTTAAATTTTGGGGACTTGGATCCTTCTGATACTCGACACCTATCCCTCTAATGCAGCGTGGTGAAGGACAGGCTTCCTCATTTATGAAATACCACGTCTCATTTTTAATGTTGCTGTTGTAACAAAAGTTTTTTCAGGGAAGGATGCGGCATTGATTCCATCTTCAAGGGGACTGGTCTCGTGCTACCATCTATTCTTTTCCCTCCATGTCCCATCCGTTGTTTTGACTGTTTTGGCTTATCATGCCGTCATCAAAGACTTGTTTGTGTTGTGTAACTTCGAACCAGAGCTTTGGTTCAGAAAGAATGAAGAATTCACGACTAATTAAGACGCTAATATTCAAGAATAAATACGTTTTTTCTATGCGCATTGCTTAAACAGCGTGGATTTATTCCAGATCCTGGAATATCCTAACCTAACCTACGTGTTTATTAGATGCTGAATGCTACAACGAACCACAATACCCCATATTTCGTAGAATTAGTCGCCTGAAGTGGCATTTAGGTGGGTAATAGAAAAAAGAATACAGAATAAAGTACAACTGGGGAAGAAATTAAGGTTTTCAAATGTCCAGAGAGAGTAAAACGCTCTTTAACCAGGTGGATTGACGATTTAAAAAGCACAGAAGATAATTATGTTCTGTGGGTGAGAATCTGCCAGAGTGCTTAATTACAGAAGGTTTAGGTTCAGCTGTGGTATTGTACATGTTGGATAATAAAGAGCCTAAAGAGGCTGTATCTGTTCACACGATATGCACATCTGAACAGCAAAATCTTAATGAGTCTGAGAATATTGATAAATTTAGTTATGAATCTAGACTAGATATTTTTTTCTACATTTAAAGGACACCAGTAACATAAATATTAAAATTGCAATACACCTAATTAATTTTGAAGTGGGAAGCTTCATAATTTAATTACGTACCCAACTAGGATGCAATACAAAAGACTTTTAAATACCAATCATTACTCGTAATTACGGCACAAATTTTGACTCTACATAGAATAATAAAAATTAAAATAGATACCAAACTCATATAAAGCGCTAAAAACTGTAAAATGATGTTATTATAATACTCGAAAGTCCTTGTTTTTGATCTTTAGGTCATGCGACATTCTAAACTTATTGTTATTATTGTATACGGTGTTGAGAGATCGTTCTGAATTGTTTTTATACATAACGTCATTGTCATTTGTCTCTTAAATAAATATTATTAATTAGGGTTGAACAAATGAAAACCGTTAAAAATGATCATTAAACATAGTAAGAACCAGAAATGAGACTTTTTAAGACTAGAGGCCCCGTCCGAATTCGTTCGGGTTGGATTATAAATTATATATGATTAAAAAAAATATATATATTTGTTGCCTTAATTAGACATCATTAGGTTAATTGACATTTTATGTAGCCTGTGATCGATACAATCGCATGTTCTCATTACATACCAATTTTCATTGAGATTGGTCAACCGTTCTTGAGTTATAACGGGATATTCAGCCAGATAGACAGACGGACGAATAAAAATTTTCTGAATGATCCAATTGATGTCAGTGTCTCATAAAAAATACATATATCATGAAATTTGACAAAAAAAAATGGAAATTACAGATAGAGAGACATTACAGATTTATATGGATAAATAGATCATAATAAAGAATAATCATTTGCGCAATCACGTGTTTTTACTACGTACCAATTTTCATTAAGATCGGTCAAGCGGTTTTTTAGCTATCTCGAGGCATACACGAAAATCTCAACAGATTTATATACTAGCATAGATGTAGATTTATATATATTTTAGATTAATTACGGACATATCAATATCAAGTAAGTTATTCCAACAGCTTGTATTGTAGGACCATTGTTTGTGACAGTTGAAGAACAACTAATAGTGAATAACATAATTAGATGGGTTTTATTGGGTTGGAGAATAATACGAAATTGCTGAATAAAATAACAATATAATCAGATAACTACTGTGCAGATTTAACGAACAATTTGACTACGTGTTAACCAATAACGCCCTTCACCGATGTCGTTAAAGTTTCGAGAATGTTCGAGTATCACACCTCGTATACTCCACGCAAGTAATCCATCGAGACGCCTCCAAAAATTCATTGGGCACTATTTGTAATAGGTTACAGAGCCAATTACGCTTACAAATAAATTTTAAAATCTCAGTTCAAAGAGTGCCGCGGTTCTATTTGAGTTAATGTTGTTCATGAGTTCCACTATTATAATGCTGTCATATGCCATATGACATTTGGACTGCAAATCTGTTTGCTAGTTACAGATCCATGTGAAATTTCGCATTGGTCTCCGTTATCTTTTTTGCTTTTTTTATCAACAAATTCTATTGTGTAATTTTTTTCGTCGCATAGGTTAAGTGAAAATCTAATAAACAGACATACAATTGTACATCCTATAAGTGTATCATTTTTACATGTATAACACAGAACTATGTAGATATTGCAATAAATTGGGCTCTCAAATTAATTGCATTGAATCCATAGCTTCAGTTACAGCCCTATGGTAAAACTTGTCGTAATTTTCCTGCTGTGCATACCTCACGAGTTCCGTATTTAGATAAGATCATTAAACTTGACCCGAATTGTCCTCACGTAAAGAGGATATTATGTGCCATAACATAGTTAGTAAATAGCTTTTAATGTTAAACTCTTAGGACCTTTTAAGTACCTCACCTGTCTTTTTAACTTTATCATTGATAATTATTATCTTTGAATTTGAACTGAAGTCACGTCAAAATTTGGGCCAATAACAAATTAAAGCGCTTGTAAAATATATCACAACTCTGTTGGTTAAAACAGTATAATATGTTTTTGAATTAATTTTGAAGAAAAGTATTTAATGATACAAATATTAAGAGCTAAGTATAATATAAGTATATTATAATATAATATAAGTTTCTTACAAAACAGCAAAAAATGTAACGTAACATTGAATTTTTTACAAGCGGTTTGCCTTTCCACACCGGCTTTCCTTCATTTTGTTAATACTATGTCTTGAACGTGTTGCAACAAAAGTAAGCATCCTATACGGTGTGAAATTAAAGAAATGACCTGGAATCATATCGAATAACAAAAATATATATTTTCCAAACAACCTATACATTTACCACCCTTTCAAATTCAGAACACCCCATTCCCCGCTGTTCTCCCAATACGGCGGACGGGGGTAGGAGGGGTTAAGTACGAGAAAGCTCTGCTCAGTTGCGCCTAACCTCGCACGGCGGCCGCTTGTGACCAATCGAGAATTTGATGTTACAAATAATATTTTTCTAATCATTTTATCTTGAATAAATCTATTTGGTGAATAACTTGGTGTTCTTTGATTTGTTCATTCATTTGTGACTCGTGTCACCATGTGCTGTGATATTTAGTGTAGAGATAACAAAACAGGTAAATAAGTAGTAAAGTATATTTTAAGTGGGTAAGTAAGTAAAATAAGTGTTTATTTTCGGATATTATTTTATTGATATCTAATATGCTATTGAGTTTTTTTTTATGAAAGACTGGAAACGTAAATATCTAAACAATTCCATAAAAATGTTTATGGTTGTATTTTAAATCATGAATTAATGTGAATGAACTTTTCGCTAATACATTATATAGAAGTTGCTACAAATACTTGTATGTTTAATATTTCTATATGATGATATTATATACACTGACAAAATATTAGCGAACAAAATTAATTATTGATAAAAAAATTATTAGCTTCAGTTATTTTTCTTTCCTTTGTAAATAATATGCTTAAATGTTTTGTTTTCTTTTTTATTATTTTAGGAAATTTATAATACATTTTTGACATCCATAAGTTAACCACAATATTAATATTTTAAACATAAACTGCTTAAATTTGTTTATGAACATGCATTATTTACTATATTTATGATAAATAGTATATTTTAAGAACTCATTCGTATACCTAATATTTTATGACGGATATTTTCAGCATCAATAAATTGTCATGTACATTATATTAACAAATAAAATGTATACCTACGTCTGTTTGTTATATAAATATAATTAAACATATATTAAATGTAATAACTAAACAATTAACGTGACACCGAGAGAGAATCGGTTAATTATTATATACTTATTACTTAAATCATAAATATTTGTTTTTCTATTCAAAGTAGGTTCTGAAATGGCTGAATGTATTTTCTTAAGGATTTTAGAGTAATTAGGTTATTTCAATTTTAAGATATTTTAGTATAAATATCTCAAATACAGAATCGTTTCCGACGATAAAATATTTTATTTTCTGCTGTTGTTAAACAGAATATAATAATATTAATTCGAATAAAAATTTTGTGTGGTGGGCCCAATCGCTCGTTTGTCGGTTCTGGACACATTCTTTATAAAAAGCGGATTTTAAGCCCTGTTGACTTTAATAAGTGCGTTTAAAGATTATATAAGTTAGAAAAGAATTGACAAGGTAAACAAGCGTGTGGACAAAATAAACGGCGCGACCCGAAAGCCGCTTACAATTACATGCAATTTAAATTGTACCGAATCTCGAAACGTTCCCTGCTTCCCATCAGTAGCTCAGTAACTCGCAATGTTGTTAGATGACAATGTAATGTTAGATCGGATAGATGTATGACCAGGGAGGTCTGAACGTTAAGTATTTATTGATGTATTATTTAAGTAACTTGTATCCGAGGCAGACAGACCACCCTGAGGTAAGTACGAAGGGTTGCTCATGGCCATCAGTACCAGGGTCGTCACCGACGCATTGGCTAAAAAGGTAGAGGTGCTCCCGATTGCTTCTTCTCCTTAGCAGCCGTACTGAGCAGGGATGCCGGGAATGTGTAGGCTCGGATATTTTAGTTTTGAAAAACCAAAATGAACCTCTGACTGTCAGTTTACTATAACTTTCATATATTACCTTGTCAAAACGTTTGTATCCGTGTTTCTACAAAGACAATAAAAATCAAAATATTTGAAACAGTATTCTTGTTTATCCAAATTGTGAGAGGGAACAAGGATCGCACTGAAAATCAGATACCATAGTGTGTCGTGTCGTGTTGTTGCATGACACAGAAACGTCTGACACTCTTGTCGGCCATCTTTTTTTCAGGTACATAGTCTACAATAAAGAAGATAACTGTTGGGATTTGGTTCCAGATGTTTGGTAATAATAACTCCACAGTAACTAATTTTAAAATCAAGACTTTAATAATGCATTATTACCAAAACAGAAGAGGACAATGAATGTGCATAAAAATATAAAACAAGCGCTCGAACAATAACCCACCTGATAGTAAGTAGTCACCGTTGCCCATGGACTTCAGTAACAGCACAGGCATCACCGAAATAATGCTGACTAAAAAGAAAACGATGGACCATCCTTAATACTGACTCTTTGACAAAAGTCGACAATATTCGGGCAACGTATCCTACCACCATAAATGTACCTTCAAGATTAAACTACGTGGTACGGAGTCAGCGACCTCTTACAAGAGAGATAGTTTGCCACAGCCGCATCCGTTGTTCAGCAGGGTGCACCACGAGCAGGAGTGGTTGGCTTGGACTCAAGAATGAATGGAGTCCCTTTCACCCCGATATTTCACTGAACTGCACTGGTGCAGTATGATGGAATACTTTCTAAATGAGGTCATTTACGAGGAGATCTTTGTGAAGGTCTTTTAATCGATTGAAGAAACGCTAAAAGTGATATGATAAAAGTGGGAAAAGATGAGCTATAGTTCAATTAGGCGTAATTAGGAACCGAGGCTTACAATTTACGTAACTGTAACGTTGTTTTACGGATGTAAACCAAAGTAAAAGTTACCTAATGTATCGTAACAGAGTTCTCATTTACAGCCCGCACGCTGTAGGTGACGGTCTTTTATTGTTTAGGACAGACACTATATAAATATTATAGTAAGCTCGCTCCAAGCCATATTCTTTCCGATTTTCAAGTTTGTTTACATCCGAGAAATATACATAAACCTTACTTAGATCACAGACTATATCTCTGAATCTTTACTCGTAAATTGTCATAAAAAAACGATTTTTTATTCCGGGTGCATCGCGACTCTGGTGCCGAAGTTTTGATATCTTTGGTGATCGAAGGCTCGGTGGAATGAGCTAACTGGTTTTTCCAAGTTTTTAATTACTCAATCTGATCATGTTTAATGGTTTGAAATTATGCAAACAACTTTAGCTGTCATCATTACTTTTTTATATTTAACACACGGTCAATTTGAGCAAAGTGGATTAGAATTAGGCGTAGGAAATGGTTGGATTAGAATTAGGTGTAGGAAATGGGTGGTAGTTGAATTTTGATTATTTAAGGCTAAAATTTGTTGGCATTTAAAGCTGTTCAAGGAACTCTCAGTTACAGCTACCAGTTGCATTTCATACGTATCGTCTAGCGGTCTTAAACATTCCATTTTTTTTGTTATTTGTCCGAAATACACCGAATATTCATATATTTAATGATACATAATTATACAACACGAATCTGATTCGTATTGACTAGTTTTTTTAGTATGCTGCAATTCGGTGTCTTACTTTTTAATTTTTGATTTTAATATTTGTTGCTAAAATTTCCGTGATATAATTTAAAATTGCTTTAAGTGACTGTATGGTTTTGTTTGCATTATATACATACATATATTGAAAATATGAAGTGAATATATTGTAGTGAATAGTTGAAAGAATGATGCAATGATAATAAAATGTCCACACTCGTATGTGAATATTAAATAATGAAGTGAAATAGCCATTTTTCAAACATAAGAACTTTGTTAGTAAATGGAGGAAGGCTCTCGTACACGATGTGATGGTATTCAATTTATTCAGGTCAATCCTATTAATTACGTAAATATTTAAACATATTTAGCACACAAGACTTTCTCGAAAGAAAATGTTACCGAAATGAATGTATTTTTGAAAATCTGGTTTACTTTAAATGGAGTGACATGTTAAAGAAATATTTTGATGTTTAATACTTTTACATAAAAAGTTTTTTATCAGTCCTCTGGAGTAACCTTTCAGAATCGCCTATGTTACTGACCCAAATAAAATCGTTTACCTATGGTTTGAAACTACTGACGACAAAAAATATAATGAATATTTTGTTGTGTCACATTGCCTTCGCATTTTCAAATTTGCAAATTTCAGATTCAATTAACGAATACAATTTTTTCCTTTTTTCAGGCATAAACTAGACTAGTAGTCCCTAAGATGCGGAAGAGTCTCTCATGACAACTGTGCAGTGAAACATACTCAGTACACAAGATGGCGCTGGCTAACAACTCCATATCCCGGACGTATCATCGGTTATTTGTCGAACTTGCAGGTACCAACAAAACTATTAACACACAGCAACAATAAATTTCACTGCTCCGAAGTGACTCTTTCGATGCAGCCTGCGAAGTTCAAGTTTTATAACATTTGTTACATGTTGTTTCTTTGTTTTACCAACGTCCTATTTTGGAAAATTATGATTTGCAACTAAAATTATGCTATATTTATTGAAAGATTATAGTGTAAATCTATCAAGTACCTGCAAATAATGAAAATAATATCTGTGGGACTGTTCTGTTTCAAAGAATATATAGAAAATTTGAAAAATACTTAAAGATACGTCAATGATTTTGACGAATATTATCCAAAAAAATTATTGGCGAATAGAAATTTGGTCAATGTATGATGTTAATACAGCTGCAGTTTACAAAAAAAAACTTTCATTTCGTTTTTCATTTTATTTTTCATTTCATTTGAATCCATTAGAAAATTTTCATTTCGTTAGCTACATTGACAGAATCACGGCAACACGAATGTCAGTCAATGGCAGTTGAATCAAAAGTCGATTAATAGTAATAAAATATTCTTTACCACCAAAAAACATGCAGTTATTAAAAAGATAAGATACGGTTATACAAAGGGCAGCCTTATCGCTAACCAGTTTCTTCCAGCAGCAGCCTTTTTGTAGAGGATAAAATAGAATCCATATCTCATGTCAGTGACCGTTTAAGAAACATTAATTTGATTTTTCCATGATTCGGACAGTAAGTTAAGCCCCGTGTCGTTAAGTTCCTGATCCTATTTTCATTTTGTTACATTTACCGGAAATCTTGGGGTGGTTGAAGAAATTCCGACACTTGGATTGGTCATTAACGCGATTATATCAATTCCCATTGAAGCAGCCTGATGGAGTAACCTCATAGCTTCTTAATTACTAGGAGAGAACTGTGTTTACAGTGAGCAGTTTTTAAGTTGAAGCTGTGCAGTAAGAGAATGCGAGTATATGCAGTATACGAGTATACTGATGGAAGTCATGGAACCTAAGAACAGTTTATTAAGATATTAATTATTTAATTAATCAATTAAAAATTAATATGGTATACGTAAAAATAAGTAATTAATATAATTAAGGTTAAGCTGAGAATAAAAATTAAATTTTTAAATATTAAGTCATTCAAATTTATTTATTTATCAAAACTGTGAAATCACGTTTGGTTTACTTTATTTGGTGTGATTTGTTATGTAGATAGATTTCTTAATAGTTTTAATTAATATTTTGTATTTCACAACTGACCTTCTGCTATTTCGCGATTTCCATTTTTCAAAAAAGTTAACTTATGGCTTAAAACTGCATAGAGATTATCATACTTTTGAATTAGCAAAATTTAATATCGTTTAAAACAGAACACAAAATTTATATTTATAGAAAACAGTTGTTTTATGGATTTGGTTGTAGAGTTGCATTAGTTTTGTGTATACACACGCTAATCACGACACAGAATCCTAGTGCGGGGGTGTGAGTGTGTGAACGTTAGTCAATTTGTTATTAAGATTATAATTTTCTTTTCGAAATATTAAGAGTACCCGGTACACTTAAAATGTATAATATCCGCGATGACATAAGTTGAAAATTATATTTGAATAACGTTAGAATTTTTTCGTTATAAAATAAAAATAAAAACTATTTCGTGTTGATTAAGAAAACACAGGTTTGAATAATCAATAAATTTATTTAAATTACGACGTTGGCAATACAACAAACATTACATAAATTTACATCGATAAATGCGACGTGCATAGTTAATTGTTGTTTACGTCATTTTCCGAATACATTCCACGTTTTCAATTAATTGTACCTTTACCATTCAATTTATACATTAACACATTGCTTCCTATAAAAATATAATGTTTTATGGATATTTTTACATTTGACACATCTTACATCTGATTCACTTAATCATGACAAAAGTATATCAATTAAATATTGATTATTAAAATAATAAAATTAAAAATATGTCAACTTAAAAAAGAAAACTACCAATAAAAAAGACCCGAAAAGTATTTTAAAAAACGGCCTATTTTATTACGTATTTTTGTCTAATATTATTGATATACTTTAAATCACTGTATTATTTATGTAAAAGTACGTATGAATAATAACATTATATAAGGATTTCATAAGTTAGTTTTTTCAAAACTAACACAGTAAAGTAACTATTTGGGTCTTTTAAAAATTTTCTCAAAAAATAATGCTAGAGTAGCATGTATACGTTAAAATTACTTTGTAGAAACCCATAAAATATGCAAAAGTACCGTCATAATTATTCTGGGTATATGGTCCAAAGCCTAGTCATTATAAAGAAAATGTTTTGACGTCTTTATAGCGTTTGATGAATTGGTGGTTAACGAACCAGATGGTCTGAATCCTTCCCAGCCCGATTTTTCATACTTTATGTAGTCATTAGCCGAGTAACCAATTATCCATCAACAACACCTCAAGAACCATCTGACTAATCGACCTCTTATGTTTCATTATTGTATTATAAAATATCTCAATACAAAATTCTTACTTCTATATGTATATTTTGATTAGTGGATGGTTAGAGTTTTATTGATTTTTACGTTAGTACTAAATACACGAGAAGATGACATCCACTGATTTATACCAACAGATGCCCGTTACTGTAAATACATTACAAACACAATGCAAAAGGAAGTAAGAAACCCAATTTTTGAATACTCCGACACTGCAATAGAAGCATTTTTAAATAATGACTAAGGAAATTTTCTATAATATTTTAAAGCAGCGATAAAAATATCAGCCTTTAGTGATGAGAAAAACTGTGTATTAATTTCAGACCCTCGGACTAACGACTGGTTCCTCATCACGAGCCCGCTCCCGGGGCTCACCGTCATAGGCCTGTATCTGTACTTCACCCTGAAATGGGGCCCGCGGTACATGGCCGATAAGAAACCATTCCAGCTCCAGAAAACATTAGTGGTCTACAACTTCATTCAAGTTTTAGTTAGCGTTTGGTTATTTTACGAAGTGAGTACCGAGCCTGTATTTTAACAACCAGCGAACGTCCTCAAATTCGTTTGCGGATTAAGTAGTTTCATTAGTTTTAAGTTTTGTTTTAACGTAGGTCACTATTGCAAAATTAATTTTATCTGTGATATTTGCTTATTTATTTATTTATTTATTATCTCCAAAGGCATTCCACAATTTATATGATTTAACACAACACTCAAGGATAATAATTAATTAAATATTTATATGTTGATTTTATTTTAATCTTTGCATGTTACATTAAAAAACAAAATTACATAACTTATCAATATTAAAAAAATTAAGAAATTATCTGACAGGTTTATAGAACCTATAAATTATAAAACACTATAGTACTGTTATGGCATACTCACATAAAAAGAAACATATGGCTGCCGAAAAAATACAAAAATAATGAATATTATTTTATGACAACCGTAACATTTACCGACTTAACTTATTATATATATGTATATATATATATACATATGTATGTATGTATATATATATATGTATATATATATATATATGTATGTATATATCCAACATGTATATGGAGGTAAGTCCAACGGGGTCGCGCTGTAGCCCATATGCACATGTTTTGTGAACGAATTATTACTACGAGCTTTCCTAATGTGCTCACGTAAGGAATGTCAGTGTAGTGTAGCCTGAATTACAAAGGAGTATCGGCGGAAGTCGCTATAAGGCGGCAATGTCATTCCTACGTTTTACGAAGAACGAAGTATTTTATTATGATTCGTGTGGAGATCTCCATCAGATAGAGAGATGAGGATGGATAACTTAAGAACGAATATAATGGGACCAATAAGCTAGAGTAGCGCCTTTTACGAATAGTAAGCTATTTCAATTCAGAGAGAAAAAGTGAAATATGGAATCAAACAGGAAGTAGAAGTTCTCTCAAAACAACGGAATATTTCGAATCAGTTGCTAAATAAATAAGTTCTGAGGTAACACACATAAAAAAAATTACTGTGCGCATATTATTTCCAAAGGTAGTTTGATTGCATATGCCACGGTCTAAAAATGGAGTACATTTCTTCAGACCAAGGCTAACGTTGTTATTCGACCGACAAGGTTTTGTAAGACAACAAATTCGTGAAAGGCTTTTTTCAATGTCGTTTTCTGCAGTCTAACGGGGGATTCAAGTATATCGTTTATAACTTGATGTTTTCCGTATATCCTATGAAAAAATTACATACTAGGATAGACGAGAGCGTCTGTGTAAATCGCATTATACGCAATTTTTTTCACTTTACAAGGACATTATAAGTTATTTCGGGTTCTCTAACTTTTGTGTATACTTCAATATATAGATTTCGTCACGATTGTTTGTTGCGTAAAAGTACCTTTGTAATAATCGAATAGATTTGATGATCCAAAAATATTCGCTAAGAGCAACACGTGGCTTAACAAATGAAAGGAAACGTTTCATATGAAAACAACAGAAACGCAATTATAGCAACAACAAACTAACAAACGCAAACATCTTTTTTATGTATTTTTTAATAGATACCTTTTTAAGCATATGCACGTAAATTAACTTCTCCCTTATTTAATTGTGCCCATATAAAAACCTTAACATAGTTAAATTTCCCTTTTTATTAAATAATGAAATGTATCCGTTCCATTTAATCCAAATATTTAATAATACCTAATCCAAATACTTGTAACGAATATTTTAGGTATGACCGTTTCGAATGGTTATTAGGTTACTTGAAAGCTCCAACATAAGAAACATTCGAGACGGTTTCTACCTACTTCGCTTCATCTCTAGTAAGGAGGCATCTTCAATGTTCAAGGTACATTGGTAAATAATGAGAAAAAAAATATTTCAGGGCCTCGACGCGGGATGGTTGAGGACTTATAGTTGGAAATGTCAACCAGTTGATTTTTCGAAATCGCCAGAAGCCATGAGGGTGAGTTGATTTATTTTTATTAATAAACAATACAGGATGAAGGATGTAAAGATGTAATTAATTAGGACGTCTTTTGCTGTGGCCCAGTAGCTAATAATTGATATCGATTGAATTAAATGTGTATTTATCGTTTTGATTCTAAATCGTACGGGTTTGAGAATGAAACGTTGCGCCAACATTTGAAAGTGATTGGTAATATCGGAATGTTGAAATGAAGCACAAACGAACACACGCTTATTAAATTTACATTTTATTCATCTCCTAATTAACTATGGTTTTTAATTAATGACTTATTTGCAATATATACTAAATAAATGAATAACATATAAAAATTAAATTTAATATATTAGGTAGATACATTAATTTTTATCCATTATTTCGCTCGCATGTTCATGGTCAATGGGGTGTCTGGATTTTTCGCGATTGTTTTAAACGCACTAATCTCAGCGGCAAAAATAGAGTGAGAAATGACTGGTCAAGGGTGCCGGAAGTCTCCGGATAGTAGTTTAGCGTTTCCATTCAAGTCTTGCATAGTCCTCTGAAATGTTTCCAGTAAATGTTAATGACTAATGAGCCATAGTACACTCATCCGAAATTCATTTATTAAAGGTTACACATTGCTTTTGGTTTTTTGAAGTAACAAATATTGAGGTAATCTTTTAAGTTGGACCAAATTACATGTAGGTTCATCAAGATCGGTTAAGTAGTTTCGGAGTTTATCCCGGACATACATCATGACACGAGATTAATACATTTATAATTATACATAAAGACTAGTGGCCCCGTCCGACTTCGTTCGGGTTGGACTATTAATTATATATACATAATTATTAAAAAAAATATATTATTTATCTCGATGAGACATTATTAGGTTTGCTAATATTTTATATAGCCACATATCACGTGTTCTCATTACATTTCAATTTTCACGAAGATCAGTCAAGCCATGCTTAAGTTATAACGGGACACACAGACAGGCAAATGAGAGATGCACCAAGAACTTTTTTCTTAAATAAAATAAATTAATGCGTGACAACAGTCCCACCTGATGGTGAGTGGTGATGAAGTTCAAGATGTTGAGCGCACTAATTCTCCTCTTGTAGACGTTGGTTTGGGTACCATAAAAGAATTGGGTAAAATTAGCCCATAAATAACTATATGGAAACAAATATATATATATATGACTAAGGTAGTTAAGCTACGCGAGCGCGGTCCATCAACAGTATAATTACTAACACGATGTTCGGGCACTTTCTAGGCTTTTATTTACGACGAAAACTTAGAAACAGTTTACAGTGAGTTGTAAAAGGTTGAAGATGATGTTAAAGATGACAATGTGACTTGTCCAATTGTTATTACGCCATAAAAGTTTTCGAATGAGCATCCTGAGCATGCGATTACGTGACAACTAAAACTGTTTTCTCTTTTATATTAGACCTTCTATAAGTTTATTGAGAGTAAATATTTGATTTGATTTACTTGCAGGTAGCGAGAGGAGTTTATATCTATTTCTTAGCGAAGATGTCCGAGCTTTTGGACACGATATTTTTCGTGATTAGAAAAAAGGAGCGGCAAATAACATTCCTCCATATGTATCATCACACGGTGATGCCGATGATATCGTGGGGCGCGACCAAGTACTACCCTGGTGGTCACGGAACTCTTATAGGAGTGATCAACTCTTTCGTTCACATCATAATGTACACGTACTACATGTTGGCTGCGATGGGTCCACAGTATCAGAAGTTCTTGTTCTGGAAGCGGCACATCACTACTCTTCAAATGGTAAGGAAGTAACAGTTGGGTAATAAATTATATTGATCAAACTTTTTTGTATTCGAGGAAAGTATACCCTTTCATTTAGCTCACACTTGGTTCATCTCTGTCTATCGGCGGCAGAAGGTTGGAACTTTGTGATTGAAATTTGATGCACTTCCCGACTAGATAACAACCTAATATAATAATTGTGTGTTCAGTTTCGATGACAACACACGATAGTGCAATAATTTTCAAATATTGATAATTTATTATAAGCTTTAGTTAGTTTAGTTAATTTATTATAAGCTTTAATTGTGACATCTGTCGGCACGACTGGAACTAAGATATTCATTCGTTAATTAGTAGAGTAGCATTTTAGTACCAATATCGTCGTATAGATGGCATAAAAACAATAAAATAAGAAAAAAATCTTTTATAAGATATTCAGCAGGATATAAATGCATATACATATTTACATTAATTGTAATTATTTAGTTCAGTTTGTTATTAAAGCGTGTCTTTTTTTAATTTTTTTTAAACTATAATTTATTTTATTGCTTGAAGAAAGATAAAACAGTTTGCCGACGTAAATATCTGGACTTCAATATTTTGTTTATTATCAAAGTTTTTGTCTTTTGGTATTTTAATTTGGGTTGAAGCGGTTGGCATCGATTTGATATGTTGCAGGAAATAGCAATTTGATATATATAGACTAAATTCGCGTCAGTCTGTGTGAAAAAAATAAAAAATAGTGGTACTCGCTGAAGCCTCCCGATGCATGTATAGTTATAAATTATAATAAAAAATATTTAACTATGTTCAAGAAAAAAAGTGATACACAAAATCGTGAAATAAGAAAAAGACACAGTTTGGTTACGTTTTGATATCGCGTATAAAAGGTTTAACGATAATTGTACTTACAATAGAGTCAATAAATGATTTACATATTGAAACTTTCAATCGACTTTTGAAAGGACAGCTTGTATGTAAAGGATATTAAGGTATAGATGAATACATAAATGATAAATACACTTCGAAGTAAAAGCGTCATAACCGGTTCCACGTTGATGAAAATCTTGATTTGTAGATATAATAATTATGCCGTTTAAAAAAAAAACTGTAGAACTTCTTTCGCCGTTTTATATCCATTATTTTTATGTACCTTTCTAAAACGGTAGTAGTGGCAAAAAACTATGCGCATCAACGTTTCCACAAAAAATTTGAATGATAAAATCGTTTTAAATTTGAATAAAAAATTTACAATTTTTCTAGACGTCCAAATTGTTAAAAATTTTGTACATAGGTTAAAACAAATGACAGTTTACATTTTCATAGCTGTGGCCCGGTTCCGTGTCAAAAAACATCATTCACATCAATTGATACAACATAAAAGTGGTGTAACCATGATAATTTACATGTGTTAAATGATAATGAAATACTTAAAAAAAAAAAAAACAACTTTATGGTTAAAAAAATATTTTTTGAAAATAACGATCTTTATATTGTTTTTCATCTACAGCTACAATTCTGCATCGCCTTCATACATTCCTCGCAACTGCTGTTCTACGATTGCGGGTACCCGCGCTGGTCCGTCGTTTTTACTCTACCTAACTCGATATTCTTCTATTACCTTTTCTACGACTTCTATTACAAGGCTTACGGTAAACCTGAAGATAAGAAAGCCGTTAACGGGAAAACGAAAGCTGACAACGACACAGTAAATAGCAATGGTTTGGGTAACGGCCTCAAAACTGAAATATCGCACATAAACGTTCAAGCAAACGTGGTTCAAGCAAACGGAATACAAACTGGTCCCGTGACTTCTGAAAAGAAAGTCGATTAATGAAGGGAAGTTAACATTTTGCATGATGAACTTTGTTTGACACGTGGGCGTAATCAGATTACCCTATATTATATAAAGTTACTGTGTATATAACGGATTTATTATATCCCGCCGGTTTCCGGATTTATTATGTCCCCCGGACGTGTAAATGTGATCAGTGTGATGAACCTTGAATGTCGGTTAAAGTTATTTCTAAAGAGAATGTAAATCCAAAGTTATTAGTAATTTACATTGCTATACATGTATGAATAAAGTGTAATAATCCATGGAATGTCACCCTTAATGTTGTATTCGATTTTTTATCGATAAATTTCAAATACAAATCGATATTGAGCAATATTAGTGATAGAGCGCCTTAATTAACATTTAAGTTACCGTTATACAAATAAACGATCTAAGGAAACTATTTGTCTATTTCCAGATTGTACAAACTGGTAAGATAAACATTTTTCTGTAGATGTGTTATTTTTAAATAGCCTTAATTATGTTCTAGTGTAATTGTATATATATTATGTAGAGGTTAATTTTCGTAGAATAGAAAGTTCTATGCTCAACATGAATATACAGCCATAAATTTAAGGGTAGGTTATCTAAAAATTGAGAATCGATTAAACTTGTCGATTTGATTAATTTGTTGATAATTTGAATGACTAATAATAATTGAAAGGACAGAATGTTTTTGATTTGATATTTCTTTAATTATATAATAGAACTGTCTCTTTATGGAAAATGACTGTAAATTAAATTTCTGTATGGTGATTTACGTGTTCTTATAATCATTTCCATTTTGGAAAATAATATAAACTTATTATCGATTCAGTCTTGTTAACTGCATATTTCTACATCAATAAATTACACTATAGCATTTTACACCTCCTCATAATGTCATTGTTACATTTAAAATAAATGTAGGCAATTCTGTTTTTATTTTCAATTACAACGAAATATATATATCGATTTTACTGTGAAGTTTTGAAATCTCAACGGCATTTTTGAAAATCAAATGAAATTCAAAGTCTGTTACTTCGTGGTACATTTATACTTTTAACAACTCTACGAATTCGAACAGATGTATGATGTCAATTACAACTATGTATATTTAAATAGTCTTCCAAATAAATAAACATTGTTGCAACTAACGTGCTGTGTATTGTTATTTTAATGGATTCACCGGCTTTTTGGTCACGAAAACGCGATTCAAAGTTAGAAAGTAACAATTATAGCACAAATAATGCAAGAATCACGACACGCTTAGGGACTGAGTACTAAGACAAATTAAATGATAATATTTATGGCGTTATATTTTATTAGATAGTTAAACAGCGATATGTGAGAGATTGAGACAACATTGTGGATTACATTTTGGAGAGGCTTGCACCTCCAACTGCAGTAAAAACAAAAGTTGCTTGCGTGACATGTGTGTAATGTTAATTATCACCCACTTTCCAACGTCCCGATGAATTGAAAGGGAACGATACATAAGAGGGGTTAAAACTATACATTCAAAATGATGGCTATCTTATTTTGAAGAGACAGATAGTTTTTGTTGGTCGTGGCACGCAGAGAAAGCTGGTCCATCGCTTTCTTTTAGACCGACAACGCATTGGTGAAGGCTGAAGTGTTATGCATGTTCATGTACTGAATACATACAAACAGGTTCCCGTTTGTTTGTTTGTATGTCTTAATATTTATATATAAATTATTGGACATAACTAAATGCCGCTAAAGCAAAACTTATTCAGTATTTTATGTTGGAATATACGTATATGATGACTATGACTCCATTTACGTGTAACCCAAACTAAAACGAAATTTAAATTTAGTTATTGCCAGGTTAAACGGTAATGCATCGCGATGCATCATTGCACATGTCTTCAAACAAAAATTAAAATAGTTGATAAAATTGATTACATACTCAGTTCACTCTTTATTTCTGCTGCTGGCAATAGTCTGCTGAATGGCAAAAATTAGGAGTCGCCACATGCACATATTTTAATTTTGTTGGTCGACATTTTAGGCCAAGAAAATAATTTTCGCATTATTTCAGCAGAAATTCCAGAACGGTGTATCGATCGATCAAAAGTTTGATAATGTTATCGCTAACACGATCTCGATGGTGTTTCCGTATACGCCGACATCTAAAAAGCACACACATAAATAACCGTTCAGTTCGGTAGTGCGGTGAAATCTACCAAATATATTTGATAACACGTTCATAACGGAGGTGATATGGCTGTATTTGTATTCAAAATGTCAATGATAACGACGCAAAGGCTCATTCCGATTTTCCCCATACACCACAGAGACCCCACAGTTATATATTAAGCGAAGTGAATTAAAAAAGTTACCTGTGTTGAGCGTGTTATTTTCATTGAAATTCTTTTTTACAACGATCTATAAATACCACACTTACTGGGCTCTTTGAATTATGCAACTGACCAGATATTTTTGATCAATTCACAAAAATTATTAATATGTACAGGAAACGCCACGTTCTTTACATTAAATAAACAGTCTAAAAATTGGGACCTTGCAAAGCGAGGCTTTCTAGACCAAGGAAACGATGATATAGTTTTACTAAACTCATTATGGCGACTATACATTGTTCATTCTATGAAAAGGGAATGCGTTTCTGCTCTCT
Organism: Megathymus violae; assembly: GCA_003671415.1. Taxonomy (NCBI): domain Eukaryota; kingdom Metazoa; phylum Arthropoda; class Insecta; order Lepidoptera; family Hesperiidae; genus Megathymus; species Megathymus violae. The sequence goes on from PDGT01000033.1 coordinate 3,842,297, forward strand.
GCGACAAATTCATGAAAAGATTTAATGAGCGGAGACATCCTGCATCGAGTCGTGGACTGCTGATCTTGATTATTGGCGATTAATATTGTGATATCGATTTATCGTCGGCGATATGTAACTAGGCATAAGCTAGGGATAATCATTGAGTATAATTATTTTCATTCTCATTTAACATATGTAACTCATTCATTTCAGTATACCTACTGTTGCCTAAACGTTCAGCAACAAACACACAACACAAACAGCGATATACATCTTTATAAACAAAAAACATACACGATCTAATTAATTTGTCAATTGCAGCACAATAATGCGGATTATTTTTGGACACACTCGGTGGCACTGGCAGAATATTCCTATCTCACTGATACTTGGACGCATTCGATCACAAAATCATATTGTACTGGCAATTGCTTCATCAGGCATTGCAGTGAATCTCCTTTGTTGGTTGACGGACTTTACATTCACCATACAAGTTGCCATTGAACATTCACATAAATCCAGACTCAAAGTGCAACGTTATGATTTGTAACAATGCAATATTATTATCAAACTTATTAAAAATAATCGAGGAAGAATACACTATGGCGCATAACTAATAATAATAATAAGCCCATAACTTGAAGGTCTTGATAGAACGATTAAAGATCTCAACGATAATACCAGACTTCTCGGTGGCACTCTACCGATGATGTCCAGAGATTTTAATATATGCGGACGAAATTGACGCATGTTTGAAACTATGATACCTACGGCAAAATGTCAATGAAAGAAAGACATTATATCAACCCTTGAAACTTCAAGAAAATCCATGTCTTGGCATAAACCCAGAGGCTACATACGACTATTTTCGAAGTTTAGTGCTCCTCAAAGTTTTTTCCATCATAAACCTATATAAGGCTATGTAAGTCTAAGTTTATAATGTAAATAACACGAAGCTGGAATCAGGACACTATAGACTACTTTGGCTTTTGAGATGGCTGCAACAACCTAATAATGGTTTACCGTAGAGAATCGGTCGCTCTTTGATACCTAAACATAGAAAGCAGATGCAGTCGCAGCTATAGATTTATGGCTTGGTTAATTAATTAATCTACACTTCATCTTCCACCAGGGCATAAATTACCATGGCCAACCTGGAGATCTTTAAATAGGCTTTAGAACCAAGTTGGCCGGAGCAAGGAAAATATGTTCAGGTTTAAATTCACAGACGGCACCAATTTGAGCTGCTTGTGTGGTGCAGTCCAAACAATGGCTCACTTAACGAGGTGCCTTGCTTGTCCCAACACCTGCACACAAGCGAATTTAATGGTTGCCTCCGAAAGTGCCGTCAAGATGATAGAACTCTGATCTGGAACCATCTAATTGCTGTCATATTTTTGTCATCGAAACGCAAAGAAGATGAATAATAATCTACATTATTAATAGCACAATAAGTCAAGTAAATTAGAGTTTATTGAAGAAAAAACTTATAAAAAGGTATCCATCGATGTAAGCAAGACGTCTATAATTGATCAAATTTTCGTTGATTGTCCAAATTTATAACGTTTGTCGTTTAACGTGTTGACGTACTGAACTTCGGGGTAGATCATAACCCTTACGAGCCCCCCCATTTCTCGAACCGTGCCTGTGAAGAGGCTTAGATCCTCCTCCAAACCGGCGCCCCAATACGAATTCAATTCAATTTGTTGGAAGTATATACTTAACTATTATCTGATAATTACACCTAAAATCGAAAATTGAACGTGCTATTAAAGTATAAAAGCGCTACTGAAATTCTTGCAACTTGGTGTGCCTCTCCAGCTACTGACTGTATCCAGAATTGTTTGATCAATTACAATCGTTACTCGTTAATCGGCTGTAAGCGCTTCAAATACGACTATGAAGATATTATTTCTATAAACGTAGCAAATAGGCGCGCAGTTTATTTTGAAGTCAATGGTTAGACTAACCTATCATTAGAGTTCTCTGAATAAACTGAATATATGTAACAAATCTATAATAGAACTAATTCTATAGTGTTGTCGTTGATGTGTTGCTTATCTCCAAAACTAAGATGAAATACTTAAATTTAATGCGGACAAGATACATTTCGCGGGGCCCTGTGACTGCACAAGACGACTGCTGTTAAAATTATTAATTTTTTATTCAATAAAATAGAAACTACACTCTTTAAAGTTTAAAAATAAAAAAATTGGATTAATGGAAAAACAAGTTTCATGATTTTCAGCCTCTTAGAGAACTTCATCATCATCATTCACTTCATTATATTATACTAAAAATAAATATTATGTAGGAAAATATCGTGAGGAAATACGCATAGCTGAGAGTTCTGAATAACGTTTGTAATGTGTATGAAAATTTTGCCAACTTGCGCTTGGCCAGCTCGGCGGAGACCCGCGCCAGCAGTGGGATAGTTGTGAATGGATAAAGATAATAAAAATAAATAAAATTATATTAAATTTTAATATATTTTTAATTTATGAGTAGAATTTTGAAAGTATGTTTACTAGCTTGTAGCTAGATTTATTTATTCGAAATTATTGTTAAATTGTCCAAACGAAAAAAATTGTCACGTTCATTTGGAGGTGTGAGACCATGA